>VZSV01000094.1:2117700-2244859 GCA_013398735.1 Nothocercus julius | reverse complement strand
CTTTTCTTTTCTTTTCTTTTCTTTTCTTTTCTTTTCTTTTCTTTTCTTTTCTTTTCTTTTCTTTTCTTTTCTTTTCTTTTCTTTTCTTTTCTTTTTTCCTGCAGTTGGCAGCAATATTATACCCGTGATGACTGTCAGCAACATTTTGCACTGGGGAGTGCAACTTGATTTTGGGCATCTTATTCTGAGGGAGGAAGGAGACAGCAGTTTGGGGAGGACTTTCATTCTAGGGGTTTCACAGGACAGGAGATGCCTGTTGGAGCAGGGCTGTGGTTTCATTGGGATTAGATTGAAATTGCAGGAGAAAATGAGGTAATGAGAGAGCAGTGGCCCTTGGGGTCCTATCAGGCAGGGCTGATAGGCTGATGGGCACACCCTTGGGGACTAGGTAACCACCTGAGAAGAGCTCTGCCAGATGTAGGTGAGCTCCACAAATGGAAATCAAGTATGTGCAAGACCAGAAAGATTTGGACAGCTGCGTCTGCCTGGAGTTGAAGGGCACACGGCTGCAACTTAGCAATGCCAATGAAACCCAGCCAGGTTCTCATCTCCTACTGCCGCTGCTCCTCTGTTTTGGGGCACAGTCCCCCAAACAAGCCATAGCCCCCAGTCTTTGTCTTGTCAATAAATTGAACTGCTAATAGATTAAAGGAGGGAGCAGGGGATTTGTTCTCTCGGAAATGCTATCACCTCAGGCTGTTTTAATAAATCGATAATCAAATAAAGAACAGGCTACAATATATTACTGTCTTTTACCGGGAGTCAGACAAGACTGTCCTTTTAAAGTCATCATCAGCACTGTAACCAGTGAGAAGGAGAGAGTGAGGGGAGAAGAAGGAGCGGCTGAGGGGAAAGGCGGGGCGAAAAATGCAGTGTTTAACCCCGCTTGTTAGACATGCGAGTGCTGCGTCTAATTTCTGAGGGACTTACAGCATGTGCGAGTGCTGATAAGGGCCTCCGTGAAATTGACAGCTCAGGCTGAGGCGCCTATCTGCCATAAACCATTTCTTTATTGCACAGATAACGGAGCTAGGCTGCCTGAGCATGACTATGTGATTAAACTTTTCATCTGAGGGAGGCTAGGTGAAGAAAGAGATGCGTTCCTATTAAGGACACTATTAGTTAATGAGTTGAGTGAGCGTGTGTGCAGTGATACACACACGTGGGCACACCTGTGTAAGAGCAGAGCCGCACAAGGTGGGACGGTGGGACAGCCCTGGCAGCAGAGAGCAGCATGCGGCATGTGTTGCAGCAAGCCGTGTTGCTTGGAGTGGGATGCAAGAAATGGGGTGCGCAAAGCAGGCAAGCAGTGGTCTGTCCACTTGTGAATCATGTTTTGGTGCAGCCAGCTGTGTTTGCAGCAGTGCAGGCTGCAAAGTGGACCCCGCAGTGGATAGATAGCAGCTCTTTGCTGCTGCTGCTGCCTGAGTTGCTCTTTTAGCTTGGTGGAGAGAGATGTCTGTTTTGGGTACTGAAAGCTGGTTGGCTTTGCTGTGTGCAGTTACAGTGGCTGGCGTGCTCCCTCCGGAGTGTCATCTGGACAACTCTGGTGCTGCTTTTTGTGCATCCATCACTCCTGGGTGCACACCCCAACTAAGATCACTGCTGAGGGAGAGATGTACAACCCTCAGACTCTTTCAGGTACCATTTCCTCCTCTTCCTTTCCCCAGCAAGGGAAGATCCCATCTCTGTATCTGGGGAGTGGTGTGGCACTGCACTACCCGGCAGGCAGCAGTGTGCCACTGTCCTGTCCTCTCTGCTAATGGAAACCAGTGAAGCAGAGAGGAGTGAACAAGCAGCCTGGCGGGCTTTGATACATGCGGATTGGAGCAGCCCTGCTAAATCAGAGCAGATGGCCACATTAGCCCTGAGAAAGAGCGACCACTCTCCCTGTTCATCAGCAGCCCCTATTCAGATTCAGCCTTCCAATTTTCCCTGCAAGCCTCTGACAGCTGCTCCTGGGGAAATTGCACTTGTGTGGTGAGCTGGGGTTAGAGAAACGCAGCCTTCACCTCCTTTTCATTACCAATAAACACACACTTCTTTTGTCTTCTAAAGCAATTTCATAGCCGGTGCACAAACACGGAGCCATCAAAGGAGCCTTTCACTGGGCTGGCACAAGAGACAATGGGAAGCGGCTATACCTTTATCAGCAAAGAGGTGCATTTCCTTTTCAATAACAAATGTCTCTGGCTCCCCATTGAACACCCCACATCTTGTTGTGCCTCTGCTTTCTCTCTCCTTGCTCGAGCCAGCAAGAGAGTCCGCCAAGCAGCATGGTTCGTACAATAGCATGTTCCCCTTCCAGACTCTTGCCAGTTGTCGCGCTGACAGATCTGATGGGCCCACGCGCCACAGGTTGCCTTTCATTCTAAGCAGGGGAGAGAGAGAAAGAGAGAGAGAGACAGAGACAGAGAAAGACAGAGAGAGAGAGAAATAAACAGGCCTTATTTTCCTCCCTTCAGTGTTATCTCCCTCTTTGGTGTTCTCATTACAATGCCACCATGGTGATAGAAAAGGAGAGATTCGGGAGCTGACAAAAGAGCCACTGGACCTTTTCTTGCATGGATGTTCCCTCTGGGTGTTTGCACACAGGAAGAAATGTGCCTCCTGCAGAACTGGTCCATTCCCTGGCTTACACCATGACCAAGCCTGTCGTTTTAAGGAGGAGAGAGGTGTACAAGTGTTACAGTGAGGAGGCTGGAACAGATAAAGTCGGATTATCTTCGTGCAGTAGGGCTGCCCAGGCACAGGGCTCTCAAGCCATTGACACTTGGCACTTCTCATATGGATATGCACAGGAGAACTGCGCTTTTAGGCCTGCAGACATGGTCCTAACCATACAAAGGCAAGCACACAGCTATCACCACTTGGTACACCACCCATTTCTGAATTATTTACCTGCTTTCCCTCCTCCATAAACTAATTATCTTGAGCAATTTCACAGATGATCTCAGGCAGTTGCAGAAGATGAACAAAACTGATTTATCTTCCTTTTGCTAGAACAAAAAAGCAAGGCATTGACTTTCTATCTTCTCTTCTATCGTCTTCTCTTGGTTTGATGCTGCCCTGTGGTTAAGATATTTTCCATGCTGCCTGCATGACGCTGAGCAAAATCAGCATCTTGTGACTTGTCTGCATGGGAGACAGGGGGGTTAAACATCGTGTTACAGAGGGAAATTTGCATGGCAGCCCTCCTGGTCTGACTGCTGTCTCCCAGCCTTTGCAATATTCATGTCCCCAGGGCCAGAGAAAACAATGTGAGCATGTAACATTGTGTGCAGCTCCCAGCTGGGGTCTCCTGACAGGGAAATACATCAGAGGGTGAGTCAAAGTCAATGGGGATAGGGGAAGGCGAACTGGGAGAGGCAGTGCTCTCAGCAAGCATTCAGACTCCTAAACCATGCTGCCCTGATGTTGTCATGGTTGTCGAATATCATCATTGATCTCAGCCACTGGGGATCCTGGGAAAGGACAGCAGAGAAAATGAAGAGCCTCAGCCCCTTCCCTCAGGGGATACTTAGTGACTTAGCACAAGCTGAGCACAGCAAGGCTGAGCTTATTCCCTCTGGGCTCTGCTGGGAGAGGATCCTGCAATATGGTTTGAAGGATGTAAGGAGCTGAAGAGGTTCCTCCCCTTTTTGCTGGCAAGAGGCTTGAGAACGCCCTGGTGTCAGGAGCTGGCCAGAATGTTGAGTGGTCCACCTCCTTCTTCTCATACTCTGATAACAGAGTGCAAAAAGGCAATTGCAGCTCCCTCCTGTGATGGCGAAAACCACATGTATGCACATGCTGCTTGTCCTCAGGTGATGGATGAACTGCACTTCTCAGTGCTTGCTTTTACGGCCATTATCTCAGCTACCAACACATCTTGCTCTGCCAAAATTTTCAGCCTCAGCAGAAAAGCGTTTTCCTTATCAGCCTTGTCCTGAGAGGATCAACAGATGTCTTCTTTCATTGCAGCACCTCTCAGAGACGTGATATAGTGCAGGGTTTGAGAGAAAAGCAGCACTGGGAAGGGAGGCTGACCTAGGAGAAAGAGAAAGAAAGAGAAAGAGAGAAGGTAAAAAAAAGAAAAAAAGGAGGGAGAGTAGAGTAGGAAGAGGGTAAAGAAGCACACAGCAAACCTTTTTAAAGGTAGGTAGGAAGGAATGAAAGAGCAGGGGAGTGATAAAGACAGAAAGGGAGAGAGGTGCTACATATGATGGATTGTACACCAGGAATCCAGGATCAAAATGCCAACTAAATTAGGGTATTATAGGTCAGTGAACAGAAATTGCACAATGGCCAAACCTCTAACAAAGGTTAAAGCACGGAACAAAGACAAATAATGACACAATACAGAGTCAGTGACCATAAACTCTAAACAAAAAGAAGGGTGATGTGGAAGCAGAAGAAATCGTTGCTTGCAATCAGTGTTCAGTGGGCCAGAGTGAAAATGAAATGTGCTTTTCAGAGCTGGCATCCCAGATGCAAGCACAGAGATGCAGATTGCACGATGTTTTCCGATAAAATTAACACACTTAAAATAGTTGATAGGAAGAGGAAGCCAACATCAAACTTATGGACAGACAAACACATGCTTAAAGTGTAAAATATTTCATATGAACATATGAAGTAATCAAGCTCTCTTCTCTTGATTCTGGTTTTGTGCTTTAGCTCCAGAAAAGCACATAGCCTGCATCTCTGATTTATCTGGAGGCGAGAGGGATCGTCTTTTTAGTTCCAGTCGTGGAGTGGGGAAACTGAGGCACAGAGAGAGGCTTGATTGCCCTAATTGTTGTGACAGTGCTAGGAGCCCAATTTTCTGTCTCCCTGCTTTTCCCTGCTATGACCCCCAGTATTTCACACTTTCCAGCCTGGCCTCAGAGTCCATAAACCCTGATTCCCCTCTCATCCATAAAACACATCTCCTGTGCCAGAAGAATGTCCTTCAGATGACTTTTGGGGTTGCTATGGCAGCAAAATTGATAACTCCTATCTAAAAAGGCAATTCTGTGTTGCACATGAACATCAACAACATCCATCACGGCTGTATCCCAATGGTGCTGGGGTGTGTGACCACCATATCTGCTTCAGCTGGGTTTTTCAGGAGTCCTTGAGGTTTTAGGGCCTGATTCTCTTGCATGCTGTAAATCAGGTCATACTCTAAAGAGGAAACCATAGTCCGGCAGGTGGAAAGTGAATCAACTAAATGTGATATTCTTACTTTGCTACAACTAGTTTACCTCACCTTAGATGAGACTCCACAGGGGGTGGCTGTTGCCTGACAGATGCTCAGCAATGAATCGCTCTTTTAGGGGATGCTTTGGGTTTTATGTGCAGTGATAGATACAACTTCAGCTTTGCATCTTGTTTTGCTGTGGGTCTCAGATAGGGAAAACGCTGCTGGATTTCTTTAGGGCACTCTCTAATACCTCACACCTGCCGAGCAGCCAATGAGATTGTCTTGATACAGGGAACCTCGGGATGTAAAGGATGGAAAAGCAAGTCATGTATAGTCTGTGACATGAAACCTGTTATCTCTCTCTCCAGACTGAGGGCAAAGCAAGGAGTAATTCATCCTGCAACCATCTCCCAGCAACTAGCTTCAAATCTGAACCTGTCGGCTCTCCCTGCAGATGCGGTCAGGAATTTCGCCTTTAGGGCTGTTCCTTTTCCTTGGTTCCCCTCATTGCCACAAGATTTGGCCAGGTGTATTCAGGAGGTGAATATTTGAACTCCTTGGGCCCCAGATAAGGCAAGAGGTGAGACAAATACTGATCACTGGCTTTATGGAGGGCAGTTGCAGCTCACAGTACCTCAATAGTGTCCACAGCAGCTATACCGACCGGCAAGGAAAGGAAGGGAGGAAGGATAGACAAGACAGAGCTGACAGCACATTCTGGATATAAAACTGCCTGACTGCAAGACATGCAGGTGACAGCAGTATGTGAATGATCCCTAAACTGCTAGAGATCCTTCCAGGGTCATCATGACTCACCTGCTTTTTGAAACAATCAAGTCTCTGCAAAATAACATGAAAAGCAAAACTGGCCCTCTCCCCTCAAAAATCCCAAAGGAAATGATGATGATGAAATCCAGTTGTTTGTACCACAAGACTTAATAAATGCTGACGTTTTTAGGGAGAGAACTATCTAAGTATTTTACTGGTGTTAATATGATGTACATAGGAATAACAGGATCAAAAAATTGTTCTCTCACCATGCAAGTTAAGGCAGATTTGCTCTTGTCTCTTACTTTAGGCTTCATTATAGCCCTACTTCCTTCTGATGCTGAGGAGATGGAACAGAGGGGAATTAGCCCCTTCCAGCACCCCAAACATGAGGAGCCACTTTACACCTCCCAGCCCCTTTGCTGTCAGCAGGGCATGCTGCGCTGCCCTGCTGCCCGAGGAGTCACTGTGCTGCTCAGCTCTGCTCTCACTTGTTTTCCCCTTTGACCTGCCTTATTTTTAGCCACCTCTCACAGCTTTCCAAGTTGTGTATTTCTTCAGCTTTGATAGCAGTGGAGGTAGCAATAGCAAGTGCAATTTGCAAGCCACCTTTCATGGGTGGTTTGGAATAAAATCCTCTACATTAGCCCAAGCAGGCTCTATACCATTCACAAAGTGACCACTTACTATGCACCCACACTACACTGTGCCAGCCTTTCTTTCCCCAGCTTACAGGACTGATGCCATTAGCTGGACTGACCCAAAGTTACAACTTGCCACCCACACAGCCTGCAAGCCAACATCTTCCTCAATGGCCCTCCAGAGTAACAACTACTTTGTACTTCAGCATTCCTCAGCAGTGACAGAGATGACGACTTCTACCAAAACCGCTAGATCATCCACCATCCCACATGTCTACTGCACACAACAGCACTGTCTGCCAGGTCCTAAACTTCCCCAAAGTCAGGACAGTTGCTATGACATATGTCTAGCTGTTCCTCTGGAAGCCACAGTAGCTT
Organism: Nothocercus julius; assembly: GCA_013398735.1. Lineage (NCBI taxonomy): Eukaryota > Metazoa > Chordata > Aves > Tinamiformes > Tinamidae > Nothocercus > Nothocercus julius. The sequence continues at coordinate 2,237,905 of VZSV01000094.1, read as the reverse complement.
TGTGAGAGCCCAGCAGTCAGGCTGTCACAGACACTGTACCCGCAGCAGAGGACATGAGCTCCAAATCAGCACTTACGCCTCTGAGTATGTTCCGCCCTGCACCTCAGCTCTCTGTCCTGCTTCTCTCAATGGTGGAGCAGTTTCTCCTTCCCGGATGCAGCCAGCTTCATCTTCATTAATCCCATGGAAGCCTCTGCAAACTGCTCCACTGTCCCAGCACTGATAAATCTCTCACTTGCTCACAGCTGTTTATTCCCTGGTTGGAGCAGCTGGGATTTGCAGCTCTATAAAAGTCTCTTAGCACCAGTAGGGCCCCCAGGCACCCTCATGAATAACATTACTCAGTATGGAACTGATCTGTCTGGGAGGAGACCAGGCAGAGCCCCTGGGCTGCCATTGTTGTCTTTTGGCTATAGTGACCTCATCTGTCTAATGATATCCCTGCTGATGGAGCCAGCCTAAAGCTTGTTGCTTTCATGATGGCTTTGTGTGTGGAAGTATCATCCAGCACACAACGATGAAGGAGAGTTTCCCCACAGCCTCCTGGCTTCTTGCAAGCCTTGCTCTTTCTAACCCACTGCATAGAGCCCCTTACACCAGGTGCCCAGATATAGGGGGATAAAGATATTTAGCAAGTATATGTCTTATCGGAAATGGCATCTCCGCTGACCACATTAGTGCTTTAGGTTTATCTTGCTATCAATCCTTCCTTGCTGTCTGCTGCCAGCCCTGTCTTCCTATCCTGCTGTTCAGCACAAATTCAGTACAACTTGTCTCATGCTCTTCTCAGGGACTCAGTGAGCAGATATCTGGTAAATACAAAAAAATCTTATCTCCTGACATTATCTGGAGCCTGGGGAAAAGCTCTAGGAGAGCAAGTTACAAACCCACTAGTTCAGACCCTTCCTTGCCCAGTCAACCAACATGCCGCTGCAGCACTGAGCTGAGAGTTCATCACCCACGTGCTCTGTAATGGGTGAGCAGGAAATGATTTAGCCAGCTGTGAAGGCTGAAGTTATAGAAACAGGGAGGTCTGCACCTCATTAAGTGGAGTTCGGTAAGTGTGACGATGAGCTGCAGGCTGCTGGACATTCACTTACTGCTGAAGTAAAGTTTGAAGCCTTAAAAGCAGGGGGAGGAAGGAAAGAGATGGGTTTTGTATTGAGGAATAGAAACAAAACACAGATAAATAACTAGGCCAACTCTATCCATGGCCTTTAGAAGATCTCTCTGTGCAACTCAGGCTGCAAGCCTTGCCCTTTCTACCCAGAGTGGTACCGACCCAAACCTGCTCATAGTCCTTAGCAAAAGGTAAGTTCATATAGCTTAGGCCCAAAGTAGTAAAGCTGGCCCAGAAGACTTGTTAGTACTGGTGCTTTCCTGTTGCAACTTCACTGCTTCTAGTCCTGGAGTCAGAACAATTTTTGCTAGCTCAGAAATCTCTGCCTGTCTCAGGGACTTGCCTCAGGGTTAAGCTGATGAACCTGCAGAACAGCTGGCCCCCCATCTCTTGAGATGCATTGCAACACCTTTGCCACCATGTTCACAGCCTTGGAGCCTGTAGCAATAGCTCCTGCCTCAGACTGGTCCTTCTGTGCAGCCACAGACCCTGCAACACCGGGGTAAGCATCTTGGCATCAAGATTGCTGGGTGTGCAAAAGAGAACCTACCAGCTGGCGAGGGGTTTGGGCCAGATGGTGGGCAGGATTAGAGGCATTTGATTTTTCAGAATACATGAGAAACCTAGATGATCTAATATTGCTCCAGATGTGAGATGCCTTAATCCACAGGGAGGAACTCTTTCTGAGAGGGGGAAGGAACACACCCCGGCAACTCCCTTCTTGGAAAGGATTCTTCTGCCTTTTGGGGGTTAGTGGTCTGGGAGTATATTAAAGAAATGACAGCATATAGCTGGCTCACCACTTCACTGGCCAACTACAAAGAGAGCCTTCCAGCATAGCGGCTCCTCTATTCCTTCACCCAGACATTTGGGCTATGAGATTAAGAAAAAAAAAATGCCTTTATTACAGGGATTATTACTGCAAGTAGGTTAAACCATCATTGACAATGCCAGCTACCCTGAGAAGGAGAAAAAAATGGTGGCTTGGAGACTTCATCCAGCTGCCCACCTCCCCTCCCAACCCCATTCTAACGCAGACCTTAGTCAGATGCTTATTGGCTATGATCTGCAATGCACAAAAAAGATTTATAAATAACGACTATTCCCATCTCTTGCACTGGTTCCTTCTCCCTCTCTCTAAGACAGATTCAGGGGCCTTCATTCCTGCTAAGGAGTAGTGCGGGGCGACTGGCTCAAAACCTCTCCTTCTGCTCTGCATGTCCTTTTCTTCTGGCGCACTCTGGACTGCTGAAGTGGACACCCAACACTCTGCTCCCCCTGCTTCCAAAGTGTACCTTGTGCAAAAAGAATGGGGGAGCTCAGCTTTTGTTAGCTTTGCCTACTTCACTCCTGCATAAGATCAGCTACCCCAGGGGGTTTATTGTGCTTTAATTTATGCATGTTGGTTTCACATCTGGACTTGATTCAGCTCTGAATATCCTTATCTGAAGAAGCGTTTTGCCTTTCAGGGAAGCATAGCCGCGGATGTGTAAATAAGGCCAGAGAGCTTCAGCTCCCCAGGACTTGGATGTAGTTGGAGCAGCACAGCCCAGATGCTCAGTTGAACTTCCAAGATCTAGAGGGCCTTTGTGCACCCCACAGACTGAACGTGTCCGTGTGTACTGCAGGGACACAAAGCAATGAATACAGAAGCAGGGAATGGATGTCAAGAGATGCTGAACACGGAAATCTATACTGAGCAGGGTGACAGCCAGTTGTGTAAGGCATTGGAGTAACACAGACCAAAGCATGGCCTGAAAACCTTGCTGTGATCAGTCCTGCTTGCACTGTTGGCTCCTGCTCAGAAAAGCCTGCCTTCTTCTCTAAAGGGAGACTCTTGCTCACAGCATGCTTTAAGATAGCTGGTTTAAGAGAACCTGCCCAGAGGGAGTAAATTTGGTGTATTCATCTGCCCCTAAAAACCTACTCCCAAACTACTTAACTAGGATTGGGAATCTTTCTCTGTTTAAAATGGACCCAGTAAAAGGTCCATTTTTACCACTTTGTCAAATAAAACACTCATTCACCCACCGCCACATGCACTTTCAAAGTAATTCTATTCCTCGTCAGCTTTAGCCCACTTGACCCTATTTTCCTGTTTCTCCCTTCACTGTAGAGAAGGGGAGCAAGGCACAGAGACACACAGGCACCAACTCTGTGAGGACAGGCTGGTTTCTCTATGTGTGAAACCTGGAAGGGGAAAGAGGTCCCCCACTAGAACCACTTTTTTTTTCTGGTTTGATTTCTGTGGAGGGGAAACATCAGTGTCAGGGTACATTTTCAGAGAAGTATTTCTAGAGAAGGAAGAGAATCCTCTTGAACTGGTTTATGGTAGTTTTCACACCTACCAGCTGTTTGCACATGAAATTGTTTCATGAGATTAGGCAGGTAACAGCACCTTTAAGCCCTGTGTCAAATATTATTACGCAATAAAATAAAACCCTGAAGGGAATCGCCTTGACACATATCCCTGATTTACACCCTGCACCGTGAAGATAATTACATTTCAGTTTGATATATAAAAGGCAGCAGTGGAAGCTTAAGAAGAAGGTATAGCTTTCTGCAATACCTACTAAGGCAGAAGTATCTTCTTAATGACTGCTTTACAGGAATCAAATGAACATTGGTTTAAAGAGGGACTAACAGGTTTGATCTCTAGGTTGGCTGTGTGCAGGCATGGAAATCGGGCTGACTGGGAAGGAGAATCTTGCTGAATTGAGGAGATCAGGGAAAGTGAGTAGAATGACTTTTTTTTTCTGCTTTTCCATTTCCTAAATAAGCCTGTCGTACCCATTGACCAAATGCCCCCCAAACTGACTGAGTGATATGGTTGGAAATGTATTTGGAGAAAAGGCCTAGCAAGGATGTATTTGCTTGGTAGGGAGGTTAATGTCTAACAGAAGAGAAAGTATCTCTTGGGTAGGTGCATCTAAGCAGGAGTCGGAGAGGAGTAGTAGGTTATGTTGACCATCACTGACTGGAGTGAGCTGTGGAGGACATGGAACACTTCATTTCTCAGTGGTTCATAACCCTTCAGCCTTGGCAGCCTCTGCAATACATCACTTAATACAAAGGAATATGTATTTGAAATGACAGGCAGATTACAGTCTGGGCAGAGCTGAGCCTCCTTTATTTGGGCCTGGAATTGGTTTTAGGCTGCAGGGGACCTTGACAGTGATAAATAGTTGGTGTGGTGGCCACTGCTGCCTGCACTCACAACTCGTTGACTGGAGTGAGCATTTCATTAACATTATTTTATTAACTTTCTAGTGACGAGATTTGTCAGCAGTCATGCTGCATTTTGACTTGAGTAAACAAAAAGCAAGCCAGGAACACAGCTGAAGATTCATAAAGTGGCTCCTCTGGCCTGCCTTTTCTCCCCTAGACCTGGGACAGTGACAGTAGAACTCAAAAGAGTCATTCTGGAGGACACAGGAGTGCTCAAAGAGTATGGAGGAGAGAATGAAGCAGAAGAGTATGTGCTGTGAGGTGAAGTAGAGCTGAACCTGGACTGTTGTGGAATTGCTCCACATGGCTGGCACTGCATGTGCAGTATCTGCTGCAATAGAGGGTATTGGAATGTGGGGCAGACTTGTGATGAGAACAGTGGGACTGAAAAAGGTACTGATTTTGGCTGCTCAGAGCTGCAGAGAGAAGACTTAAGGCTGGGATTATGTGGACATTGCATCTCTGAATAGTGTTCAGACCCGCTACCACATCTTTGCCTTTTTGCTTGTATGAGCATAGATGAAATAAGCAGTGTGATTAAGAAGAAAAAAAAAAGAAGAAGAGAAAGAAATTAATTACTCATAAGAAACTTTTAGGATCATGGGTTAGGCTCTGCTTTCTTGAAAGCCTCCAAATCCCTGTGAAAAGCCAGGTCCGTGCAATGCACTTTACATACTAACAGAGTCTAATTCCCTGTCTGATAAAAGCAGAAGGAAAGATAAAAAAGCCTGAAGGCAAATAGGATTAATTGTGTGTCAGAAGTGCCTAATTAGAAAGAATGATGGACTGGAAGGCAACACACAAGAGGCATGAGCCAGCCCAAGCTGCTCTTAATGGCCTTTCCTGTGTTTCCAGGAGTCAGCTGTATACAGCATAACTGCTCTAACTTCAGGAATCCCTTTTTGTGGTCTGTCCCTTCACTCAGGCACCTGGGTAAACCCTCTTCCACCAACTCGCATTTGTCAGAATGACCCTGAGAAGCTTTAATCCACCCACATGCTTATTTACTCCAGCTACCTTTCCCCTAGAAAAGTGATGCATTGAATAACTCCTGTTTCTTCTCTCTTTTCCCTTGACTGCGTTTTAGTATCCATCCTTCCCAGACTTCTCTCCTGCTGGAATTCTGAGCAACTGGAATTTCTAAGGCCAGCACTTCTCCTCCCTTTCCACCTCAGGGAACTGCTAAAGTCCTGGCCTCCTATCAGGAGTCAAGAGCGTCCAGAAGCAGTGCCAGCAGCTGGGTGCACCAGAGAGACCTCTCAACAGCATCCCATGGTCCATCGGGAGACCCAAAGAGAGAGCATGGGCTGCTAGCATGAGGAAATAAACGGCCAGCACCGTTGCACTGGAATTTTCCATAAAGGAGAGCTGCTGAAGAGGATCTGTTTATTATATGTGATGGGCAGGTTCCAGTCTCTTCTGCTGCTTTAGGGCTCAGAAAATATGAGTGGGACTAATTTCATTTCACCTAAAGCATTCTTTGAATCCTTTTCACCATGTAAAATCCATTGCAGTTTTCTCATTAATCCTCCAAAGTACAGACACTTACTCCAGGCCTAATCCCACTCTGCTATTGTGTTTCTCTACTGCAGCCTTCCTTCATCAGCTTAATGAATTTGCTCCATTTCAATAGCATATCTGAAGCTGAACATGCTGGGCATTAAACTGAAACCAGCTCCCAAGGGCTGATACACCTTCTTCCTCAGCAGTCTCATTTCCTTGCCCGGGCAGGGAAGAATCCTGTAAGCAGACAGGAGAGGATGAGGTCACAAGCTGTGACATTAAAAAATTGCTTCTTGCTGAGCCCACGTCAGGTGAGACAAAAACATATCATGCCCTCGACAAAATAGAATTGATCGCAGCTTGGTTTGGGGTTGAGATTTTTTTTCTGTTTCTTTCTCATCTGGGGCATATTGTAACTCAGGTAGGGAAATATCTCTTGACTCCTGGCTGGTGATAAGGCCACTGAATCTAATTAAAGATTTTGTCAGAGGGCTTTGTTTCCGAGGCTCTATTCTGGCTGCCAACAGACCCCATCCATCAATTTTAGGCAGGTCCTTTCTAGGTGTAGATACTGCAGCCTAAAGTAAACAACACTCTGAGGACCTCTTAAACTCTCAGCTACTGGCTCTCAGCTCTTCTGCTGTCATCAGAATAGGAACAATCTCAGCAAAGAACTGCTCTTGGGAAAGTTCCTCCAAGGACTTTTGCTTCTTCCTACTTGGTGCCTGGGTTCTTTCCTACATGTTCATTTTGTCTCCCCTTCTTGCAAAGAGACAGAAATCCAAGTTCCTGTCTTGATTTGGCTATCGATTCAGGATCATGCTAGTTCTTTCTCTCTGTGCAGTAGTTTAGCATCTTGAAAACGAACTATGCCTACCCTTCCATTTGCTTGGTGATCTTGAGGGAGGGGTTGGAAGATGGCTACGTTAATATCTTCATCTCCAACTGCTTACACTTTGTTCACCCATGTAACTTGAACAGCTGTTTCCTTAATTTGCACTATGAAATCGTGTTGTTTCCTCCTGATTCAGACTGTGGCTCCCCCTTTCTAACACAATACCGGTAAGCGATAGCAATGAAGTGGCCCTTTAACTCTTAGGAAATTCCCCCGTTGCTGTGGTTAACACGCAAAGGATTTCCTGCCAGTAAAAGCTAAAAATCTCCCTTGTGTCCATCAAATTCTAGGCCATGAATTGCCTTCTCATATCTACCCACCTAACGTTTAACTAAATGAATAAATGCAAATACTGATTCAGTTGCAATCTGCCATTTCCTAACTATTTAGTTACTAAGAGCCTATTCAAAATTCAGTGGGGACTTGAGGTGGCCTGACTACTAATTCTTCCTTTTTCACCTAGTCTTGCTTTAAGGCTCTTAGACTGCATCTAGCACCTAAATATATTTTGAAGAGTCCTTAGACAACTATTCTGGTCGTAGACAACTTGTAAATAATACAAACTAAAGCAATTTCATGTGTTTTCATTTGTAAGGCATGATTCCCATGTAAATGTTTCATTTGCTTCTGATATTACTTTGATCTCTTCTGAATTTTTTATCTCTTATTGCATTGTGGGACTGTAATCCTGCTTTATGTCCTGGTATCTTCTGGATAGGCCAAATGCTTGTATGCATTTGCTTTTCAGTCTGGCATTTTCACCATGCAATTGCTACATGAGTACACTTCTGTGGGAAAGATTCACAGTGGAAATTAAGCACAAAATACTAAATGCTCCTGTTGAGCTATGAGCTGCTGTGTTGTTTTGTTAAATTTTTAAGAGTATTTGGACAAAAATAGACCTTTTTTTTTTTTTTTTTTTTTTTTTTTACAAATCTCCTCTGAGAAACCATAGCAGCCTCCAGGAAGATGCAAAAAGGCTTGTCTTTTTGAATAAAAGGGAAAAGACGATATAAAATAAACCCAGAAACAGCTATATAATCCTCTAAAGTTAGCAGCATTACAGGCTTCCTTCTAGAACTAACCTGGGGATGATGGTGGTACTATTTCTTATCACAGAAATCGGGAAGAGGTTTTTTATCTCCTCAGATATACTCAAAGGACAATGATGGGTAGAAATGCATATATTAGTTGTGTGTCAGTGTTGTAAGTGAGCAAGCTCCTGTTTTCCTTCTGCAGCAGAGCTCTGTGTTCTGATTCCAAAAGCCAACTCACTTTTTCTGAAGGTTTGCTCTACTGATGGCTTGATTTACTGATCTACAAAATCCCTTTCCACAAAGGACCAGTCTGAAATCCCCTCCTTAATTTGGCAGTGCCTCACATTGCCTTGCAGAATCTCCTGTGTTTTACTTTCTTGCATTAGTGAGCCACTCCTAGCCTTTTAGATGCAGGAGGGGATTTAACCTGCGAATGTGTGATTCCTTGGTGAAAGACCAGCAGAGATGTCTAGTCTGCCCACTGCACATGCATATGATTATACTGTGTGCAGTGAATGGGAGCTGAATTTATGCTTTGAGGCTCTGATCCGATGGCCCTGAGGCATTACTAAAATACAAAGCGCAGGGCAGTTCTAGGGAATCCTAAAAGCACAGGCTCAGTGTGATCAAACCTGTCTGTCTGTGTTACTGTTCAATCCTGTCTTTCTGTGGATCTTCAAAACAAAGTACAGCCAACACGACAATCATGTCCCGAGACAGACAGAGCAGCTGAAGGTGCTCTCTGGGAACAAAGCATCTGATGGTAATTGCAACATTTAAAGGGGAATCGCTCTTCCCCAGCCCTACCTCCAGTCCACTAGCTCTCTCCGCTACAGAGGAGGTTTGATGACAACCTCCTGTTTTACCTTAACCTCCCTCCCATCAATGCTGCAAGTGAAATGCTTCCACTGTGTATTTCTCTGAGTTTCAGAGTTATAGTTGCTATTAAGTTTGGATATTTTTATAGACTTCTCCCCTTACAATGTACAAGCCTGCGTACACAAACATGACCCTTTTGCTTTAATTTAGTTCTCTCCTTCCCCGCACCCCATCAAATGACTTCTAACAAATGACTGAATAAATGCATTCAGATGGTGCTGTAATGGAGAAAAATTCAGTGTCTAATGAAGGGATTGTTCGTACCTTGAGATGGTAAAGATGAATGATCGTGACTCTGGTTTGAAAACTCCTTTTAGTTTAAAATATTGCTCCTTCATAAGGGAAGAAGAAAGTACAAAGGAAAAAAAAAAATCCTTTATAGTTTTTACCAGGAAGGAACTGCACGCACACAGAACGGAACTGTCGCAGCCAAAATTGCTTCATATATCATAGACCAACACCAGGCAGATAATGGCAAACAACTTTTGATCGGGGAGTGATTATTGTTCCCTGCTCCAAGCACTGATGTGTGGAGAGAACTGACTACAGCTTGATTTTCTTTAACTGGACTGACCTTTTGAGGTTCAAATTAAGAATGTGATCATACTCACCGGCAAGATGAGGTACCAGTCTGAAGGAAAATTCATAAAAGAAGTCAGCCCTTCCTCTTTTGCAGTAGCTTTTTCTGTTTGGATTGGCATTTTCTCTTTTCATAGTGTTGCTCTATGTGCTTCTGCTTAAAGAGGGGCAGAGGGAAGGCTATTGTCTTCCTGACTGTTACTGACAGGTAGCAAATTATCTCAAAATCATCCTACACCTGATGGAAATCTTTGGTCGGATGAGTTATCATCAGATTTCGGGCCCTGGCAGAGATGGGAAGCTAAGCGGAAGGAATTATGATGGGATTGTTTATTTTAATATCAGTTTGCTCTCCCCTAGCCAGTCTGATGTGATACTCAAGCACCCGTCATCTTCTGTGCAGTTGCAGTTTCCATGCATTTGTTTTGCCAGTGCAGGAGAGAAGTTGTTCATTCAGAACAAAAGACTTGCCACTAGGAGTGATTTGGGAGTGTAACGGCATTTCATGGGATACATTTGCAGGCAGTACACCAGGTCTGCTAAAGATGTGGCCACTGGCTAGGAACATGTAAGGAGCACTTGCTCTCTGGCCAATCCTGCTCAGCCACATAGCTCCGTCGGAAAGGATATAAACCTACGCAGCCACTGACGGACATCTGCTCAACACCATCTGCTCTGCTACACCCCTCTGGTCATTACCCCTGTTTCCCTGTGCTCCACTTTGCTTTGTTTCTCCCTGGCTGCACTGATGGTGACTCCAAACATGCTAATGCTTTTCAGGCTTACAAAAGACACTGTGATCTAATGCTTTGGCAGTGGAGGTTTTGACTGGAACATTGGAGATGCAAAGGCAGTTCCTGTTTGTGCCACTATGATATCATATGACACCAGGGAAATCAACTCATCAATACTCCCACCATTTTGTCTACTTAGACTTCAGGAGTTTCAGAGTAGGGGACACCTCTTACTAGGTGCAGAACCAACTGGGATCTGACTTCTAAACACCATCACAGTAAAAACAAGCAAATGTGACAAGTGGAGGCCACTAAATTCTGTCCGCTAGGAACAGAGCTGTTGGCTCACCTCTCCTCCTCACCTCCCCCCACCTCTTGAGCTCACTGCAATGGATAAATCTACTCTGTGTCTGTTTAGACTTACCATCAATGTGATGCTTTAACTACAGCATCATACCGTAAGGCCTTTTTTTTTTTTTTTTTTTTTTTTGTAACATAAGCATGGTTTCAGAAAGAGGCTATTAGCTGTAATGCCTTGATGAACCCAAGGCTTGATTAAATTCGGCTATTCCTATGTGCCTATTACTAACATTTCATTACTGAAGAACAAGCTCCCTGCTTAGAAAGGCATCCAGTGTTAAAATGAGCATTGTGGAGGCAAGGCTCGCTAGAATGAGATGCAAGCACATTACAAGCATCACGAAGTCTCCAGAGCAGGGGTAGTCAGTAAAGAGGGAAGCTCAGATTTCGCCTTGTCTGGAAGTTTGTGTGCTCTCTGGCAGGTCACGTGCATCACCCCACACCTTGTGGGAAAAAAAAGTGAACCTGACTGCATAAACATAAATCTGGATATGAAGATAATGAGTGTCAGCAAACTGAGAGTTAGACCTGAACTGTTCAGTGCCAAAGGGTTGAGATGGAGCGCTGGTCTGCAGCTTGGCTGTATCCTCTAGCTTCTGCAGGGGCTGGAGCAAAGAAAGTGTCAGCCTGGGCCAGGCTCCAATGTGGTCTGTGCCCTCCAGGGCTGCAGGCAAGGCTCAGACCCTGCTACCAATGCAGACAGCTGCTGTGGCCACTGGGTAGTCCACTGGAAAGAGCTAAAAGGGCACAGGTGGACACAGAATCCCCTCAGTTATTCTTAACATCTTGGGGTCTCTTTTGCAGCAATATAAGCAAACATAGACAAAGACTGAGTGTTTAGTCTAGTCTAGTCTAGGATGAAAATTTTATCCTGCCAATGAAGCCAGCAGCTGAAAAAGCGAAGTGATATGAAGGAAAAGCTTGTAGATATCTTGGTCAATGGAGATGAGGGAAAGCATGTGTGGAAATTCAATGGGGGGACAGAGGAGACACACTTTGAAAGAACAGGCAGGAAAAACATTTCTTCTGATATTATAAACACAATCCAGTAAACATACTCACTCTCTTCCCTCTGAGCAGCTTCAGCTACCATATCTGTATTTAGTTGTGGGTCAGCAAGCATTGCATATTTAAATCAATATATTAAAAAGGGAGAAATTTCTCAAAGCTAATATAATACATGAATTCCTCTTTTCACAGTTCATAAAACAAGGGGAGGTTCAGAAAGAAACACTATATGCAAATAAAAAAATCATCTTGGGAAAGAAGACAGATTTGGAATTTTTTTCTGTTTTCGCAGTACATCATGTCAGCAAAGGGTACTGCCAGTGCTCCAAAGATTCTTCTAGTTTTGACAGAGCTAATCTGATTCTGCAATTTCTAGACTACATTTCCTTAGCAATCTTTTTTTCTGCAGAGTATGGGCTAGATCACTCTTCCTATTGGAGGGAGTATAGACTTATTCCTCTGAGGCACTTCAGTACCCAAATAACTCAGGCAGCCAGTATCCAAAGCCAGATTTTTTTTTGAGTGCTCAGCACCCACAGGCGGGCCAGTATTTTTAAAATCTCAGTTCCCACTTAAACATCTAAGTCCTGGATTTTGTAATGTGCTCAATCCCAGCCATGCAGACTGTGACAGACAGCCCCCTTCTGCTGTGAACATTTCATTGCCCAGCACACTGAACTCCAGGGCAAGCAAAACACAAATAGCAGACAAGAGCATTTCTGAATGGCAGACGAACTCTTCTGAAAGAGTGGGCAGTCCCTGTGCTACATACACAGTCTTGGCCTATGTGTTATCTTTGCTCTGTTCATTTCACAGGACAGTCATCCATGCCACTGGTTTGGGAGACGACTCACTCATTTCAAGCACAGGAATGATGCACTGGAATGACAGTGAGGGACTGTAATAACAAGGTGATAATGAGATAGTTTATTAATAGGTGGTGGCATCTGGTGATGCTACTGGACTCAGTCCACAGGTACAGTCTAATATCTCGTGAAAAAGAATATTGACATTAGGAAATAAAAAAACACACATATTGGCAACTGCATTATCTGATAGTGTCTGCAGAAATGAATCTTGGGGACTCAAGCACGGACTCAAAGTTTTCTATCCTGAAGCTCCCTGGACAGACTGGAAGAGATGAGGAAGGAAACTGTATAAGGCTGCCCTTTTGCCTCTTCATCCTGACTGCAATACAGCTTCAGCTGCTGATGTTAGTCAATAGTCCGAATGAAGAAGTCAGGTTGGGCCAGATTTTTCAAAGGTTCAGGGTTTGCTGGCATGTCACCGCATAGCTCTCAGCAGCAACCCAAGACAACTCCTAAGAGGGGAATGAAATGTAGAAAGCAAATAATGGAAGAAGAAAAGTTATACATAGATGAATCTGCTGACACTAAAACAGCAAGTCAAAAGTCACCTTTCATGACTAAGAGGACGAACTAGAATTAATTGAATGAACCCTACCATTCATGAAATATATGTTCGTCTAAGGCCATTTATCTGAATCCTTGCCTCCTACAAAGATGCTTTTGCGTCATTTATCTGAACTTGTGCTACATATGCTCTTTCTTGTAAAGCACAATGAGACACACAAGACCCTGGATCTGCCACAGTTTGTTATTGACTTTGTAATATGCAGTTGTGGGTATGATTATAATATCACCAACTGGATTTCATCTGTCCCTGCATATTCAAAGAAGCAAGCTGAAATGAACAGTGACAGGAAAATGTTCTTGTTTGCACACAAATACTTTAATAACTAGCAATTTCAGAAGGAGAAAAGTAGGAGAAAAATAAGTTGCAGGATAAATAAATTCACATATTAAAGCATACAGAGAAGTTAACTCTTAATGACAGAAACAACAAGACTTTCAGGATGCCCTTGAGAGTGAAAAAACAGCTTAAAGGGTTAATTTCCCCTCCAAATCTCTCACCCAGTGACCACTACTTTGCATGCCTTTTAAGGCAGCCAGAAAATTATATTAATTTCTCTAATGTGTGCAATGCCATAAGCTCCTTTTTTAATTATTATGATCAAAATATTGCTTAAAATTAAAGGCAGCTGCATTTGTTTCTGACGGATATCATAATTGCAATTGTAAATTGGGAAATGTAATGTTTCCTGGTGCAGCTGTGAGTAACGGTTCTGAAATCATTATAGATAGGTAGATATAAATAAACCAAGAGATCTATGGAAATAGAGCAAAAGCAAGCTAAAAAGGATAATTAGCAGAGTGAACAGGAATAGAGGAAATTTTAAAAAAGCAAAAAAAAAAAAGCAAAAAAACCCAAAAACCACACTTCTGAGAGTTCTGTGCTTGTATCTGTAGTATTATGTTAAAAAAAAATTCCCTCTTCCCACCCCCTCATCCAGCAAAAGAGGAAAAAAACAAAATAGAACAAGAATTAATTTGAACTGGGGATTTACTGTGAAGTTTCTTTGCTGTGATTTGTCTTTTATCACATGCATTAAAATAAATGTTTCCCCATGAAATGCTCAAATGTGGACACCATAGATAGTCTTGTTACTTTTGGTTTGACCTACTCTTGGGCTTGATCCAGAAAAATACTTACACTCTAGGCTAACTGCTCTGGCTTTCATTGGAAATTGGGAGATGAAAAGTGAATGGTCTCAGGGTTTTTTCATTGCTGGTGATGGGAGAAAAACATCATCTCTTTCAAACTAGCGCACTGGAGGATGAGCTCCTCCATTTCAACCACTGCTCCTGAAGTGAAGCTGGGTTAGAGCTCCTTCCCCCAGGACTATTCCTGACCCCATCGGCTGTTGCAATCTGAAAGTGGGCTGAAGTGGTCTTAAATCCCCAAAGTACTTGTATTTCATATGACTATGGAAGATCTGAATAGATTCAGGGAAGTCCCGAAACTCCTAGCAAGATGCAGCTGAACCCTATTCATATAACTGTGTGCCCTCCCAAAACAAGATGGCCTTTTTCTGAATGGGTGTAAGCCCAGGGAAATGCACTATAAACAAATTCAGTTTACCCATGGGGTAAAAAGCAAAGACAAACACAGCTGTAAAAGGAGTGGCTTGTTTTTGTCCTCACTAACAGCCACCTATTTAGACAGAGGAAAGAGAAAATGGTGAAAACTAATGATAATTTTAAAATCTTGGGCTGACTTTTTTACTTAAGTGACAGAAGAATAAAGGTTTCCTGGTACAGATTTTCTGACAACTGGAAAATTGCCAGCCTATTTATCAGTAGACCTGAGATATAACAAGCAATCATGCTCCAGCTGCTTTATCATCAATATCATCAATAAGCGAGGATGGAATATTAGAAACCATTTTGCAGAAGGAGCAGTTTCATCCTGGATTTCCTGGTCCGCTTAACTCACTTGTTCAACAGCTCTGGGTGGTGTTGCAGTGCAATTATATCATGAGAGCCATACTGGAAATTTGGGATTGAACTGACGACTCATTGAGTAGATAAACAGATGGAAACGGAAAAGCAGTCAACAGCTGTACAAGACTCTGGATCATCTCCAGATGGAAAGAAGCTATCACCGGACCAGCTGACCACAGGGCTGGAATTGTTCCTAGTGCATGCAGAATGAGCAGGATGCAGAGATCAAATAAAGATTTGAAGATACTTGCTAGAAGTAAAATTATAGGCACTGGAAACTGCAAAAAAACATGGAACTCTGATACTCTGAGACAGACTGAACGTGGCTTCTATGGCTACTCCCACAAAATCTGCAAGCACGAATAGAGCTGAAATCAGCTAACATTTGCTGAAGAAATACAAGTTCTTTTTATATATATATATATATTTATTTATTTTGTTTGTTTGTTTTTGTTTATTTTGTGAAATCTGGATCCCCTCTGCTTCACAGGACTTCTTTGCTTGCATGAATTCAACCACATTTTATTCTGATGTTTGATAAAATAGACATCAACACTACAAGCACCACTATCTTCGGGCTAGTCAAAATGACCTTTCCCTTCCAGAGCTTCAAAAGCACCATTTAAGATAGCCATCTATCTCTGGGAAACAGAAGATGGACAGATTCCACTGCAGTATCCCTTCCTGTGATGGCCACATTTGACAAGGGCAGACCCAAGAGCCATGACAAATGACATGACCCCATGACATAAAGCTCTTTCTCCTGCTCTAATCTTCATGATCACCATCACCGAGAAGAGCCCAGACACTGAAGCTAGCAGTGGTTTAAATTCTGCAGGCCTGTAGCATGTCTGAGCATCCTGTCTAGCATCACTCTGTATGACTGCTTAATTACAGTAATTAGGGAGCCCTGTAGAAACCTGCGCAGTGCGAAGGAGGCACTGCTCTCAGGAAATGGATTCTCTGACAGTTGGGTCCATTAGGAGGTCAGCATGCCTGTCACTTACATCTTCTGTGGCAGCCTATCCTCAAATCTGGAGAGCTTGGAAGGTCTGTTTGAAACACGTTGGGCAGAACCTTGTGTCCTATGCAGGGCATGTGTAACTTTTCATTACTTTCTACCCATTCCTCACTGTGTGGTGATACCAGGAGAGTCTCACCTCAAATGTTGGAGCCAGGATGGCCTTTCCTGTCCACAGCATGTTAAGGGAATAATTAGAGCCTGTCCTCAAAGCAGATGTTTGGTGTCTTTTGGGGGAAGTATCTTACTCCTGATAATATCCAGCATTGAAACACGTTGCCTTAAATCAGGCAGTGTAAATCCTCTCTGTCCTGTGCTATGAGTGGTTTCCTGAGACTCACAGCAATTCTCTATCAGACTTAAAGCAAGATCTCCCGAGTGCTAGCACAAACCTTTCCCTACACCATCAAACATGTCCTTTTCAGTCCTGATCCACCTTGGCATATGGCCCCCTGCGAGTACTCCCTTGGCTGCTCTAGCTCCCATAGTCACCCCTGATCTTCCCTGAAGAGTAACAAAACGCATTTCACAGTGGGCCCAAACCAAGCGTGTTGACCTTTCCAGTCTTTCTGTGGTTCAGAAATACCTTCCCTGCCTGGTGTGATATCCCTGTAAGAGCACATACTGCTTTGTTCACACTTCAATACATGATGCTGAGTGTGGCCAAGGGACATGGATTAGAACCTGCCCCCAGCCAGGACAGAAAAATATCCTAGCCCCATATCACTGCAACAGGGAATTAGCTAGCACTCTAGCTCTAAGTTAATGAACCAAAAATTCCAACTTAATGAGTTTTATACAGAGGAGAATAATTAATGTAATTAGTACTGATATGAAAATGATGGCATTTGAGCCTGAATTACAAGGGGGAGGGGAAACCTGGAGGTGTGAGGAAGCCCCAAGAAAGTTCATTCATTCTGTGGTGCTGTTCACCCAGAGAAACGGGGCTGGATACATTCCTGGCAGATTTCAAAACCTCACCTCCCATCCGCCATAAAGAGAAAGAAAACAGAGCACGACATATTATAGCAAAAAAGAGGTCTGCCATCCCTGTTTGCCGAGAGGTGGAATCTATAATGTTACTCTTTCCTGTGCCATCCTTTAATTTGCAGTTCCCCCACTCCCCTCCATACTCATGGTATACTGTCTACCTGCCACTGTCTGCACACCGCCTGTCTCTCCCTTCTGTACAAAAAGCTCTGTGCAAAGATGGCTGGTTCCAAGGATGAAACAAATACTCCTTGGCGGCATAAGCATTTCGATACAGGTTTTAGACATTTAGTGTGCTCCAAGAGGCAGTAACAGCAGATTTTAAATTCTATATGTATACATCCACTCTGTATACATATTTCTACATACAAATTCCTATACACGAACGGGTAACTGCAAAGCCGTCAGTCGTTTAGGCAGCCCATCTCCTGCAGGGTGACCAGTGGATAACACTGCCCTTTGGTGGCATCTCTCAACCCAGGCAATGCAATGTGGGGGACCCTTGTGGACCCCCAGTCCCACATCCATGCCTGCCCCAACCTGTGCCCACTCTGTACCCACAGCAGAGTCGCTTTATTAAAAAATATCCTGGGGAGTTTTTTCATCCTCTGAATGAGTGGCTGGTGCTAGAAATCCCCTAATTGCATATTGATTAAATCCGTCTGATCAGGCACTTCTGAGAAAGCGCCAGCTTGGTGCTCAGCCGCACGGGGCTCCCCCACCGTGACCTCCTGCATGAGAGTGTGCAAACACGTGTGTGATTGATATGTATATATAAATATGTACAGATATTTACATATATTTATATATATATTTATGCTGCATGGCCCAGGGGGTCATGCAGGTGAGATGGGGGGGTGCCTGCAGACTCAGCCCCCCCCACATTGCCACAATCACCCCCGAGTTTTGCCCCATTTCCCCTCGGCGGCGCCGAGGACGCCACAGCCGTGGTTGCCGCTGGGATGCTCTTTGGGGCCAGACTGGGTGGTGCAACCTTCAGCGCAGCCCCGTGCTGCAAGGGGGCCCCTCTTGCAGGCAGCTGGTGAGAGAGGAGACAGCGGCTTCCCTGGAAGGGAAAAGGTGAAAAATGAATGGGGCGGAAGTAACTGTGTCCGTGCTGGTGTGAAGGCAGAGCCGTAGTGCTGGAGTGCTCCAACCGGAGCCTTGCAGGTCACCTGTGCACTGTTCCTCTGCCGGTATTGAAGTCATGGGTCTCTGCCAGGGCAGTATCCCATGAAAAATGCAGCATGAAACGCAGATTAAACCTGTCCCCAGGATAGTGGCAGGCAGTAAACAGGGCATGTTGCAATGAAAATTGCAGCACGAAATGCAGATTAGAGCCGTGCTGAGGACAGTGGTGGCCTGGCTGCCAGCCAGCGCAGGACTCAGCCGGAAGCTCCTGGGAGCAGTGGGGAGGCAGGAGGGTGTGCGGGGCTGTGGGTGTTTGGGGACATGCAAGGGACGACGTGTGTCCGGAGTAAGTCAGTCCCGGGAGGAGGGAGCAGATCAAACACCTCACACAAGCTTCACGGCCACAAGAGAAGTTATTATAACTCTTCATTTCACTTTTATTTGAGTTCCGTTGTCAGACTTTTCCACCTGCAAGAGCTCTTGTGCCAGCGCCACCACTGCGCGAGGCAGGGGTTGCGCCACTTCACACCACAGTGAAAGGCAAGACTGGCTTCATGTCACCCACCACTAAGATACAGAAGCCAAACACCGCTTTCTCCCACGTGCTGCTAGTGTGCTGGATGCATGGTCACAGTGATCCAGCTTCCTCTGCAATCCGCCCCAAACGGCCTTCCCAGGTGGCTGTGTTCCCAGGAAAGGTGTCCTGTCAGACCAATTAGGTGGTGGTAGGAGGGGAACCGCTCTTATCTGCAGTGCTGTGGTAGGACTTCTGTGCCTGTGAGGCCAACGCAGATGCAGGAAGTTTGTCACAGGGCAAGCTGGGGCTGAGCCCTGGCAACAGGTTCAGCGAAGCTTGGAAATAGCGTTAGGTAAGCATCCTGCAAACGTGCGGGAGGGGAGAGAGAGATGAGTGCCCTGAAACAGAGCTGCTCCTAAATGCAGCTTTGTAAAACCAAAACAACTCACTTGAATCTCACCCTGTCTCTTCAGGCAGAGATTTGTCCCTTTTCCTAAGGTGCAAAGGAATTTGGGGGTGTTTAGATCTTCTCTTCTGCCATTTTTGGGGGGACCAGGCATTTTGGTGCCATTTTTAACAAGCAGGGATAGTATAAAGGGGCAAAGAGAAGCAAGATATTCCTAAGCTTAGTATGTGTGCTAGCATAAGTCGACTTCTCACATGGCTGCTTTTCAGAGGCTGAATTTTCTTGCCTTTTTTTTTTTTTTTCTTTTCCTTTCTGAGGAAGATTGAGATCCTTCTACGTTGCTGAAAAGTGCAGTAAAACCTTTTGTGGCCATCTTTTGGGCAGCTCAAATTCAAAGCATCAATGGGCAACTGGAATTTCTCTCTCTCTCTGCCCTCCCCTTCCTCATCAGAGCATTTTCCTCCTGCAACCAAGGACAGCAGAGGAAACCTCCTCTGTTCTCTGCCTCCTCTAGCAAACATTTTATCTAGTTTGTTTACTAATGCACCTGACCATATCCTGCTTTTCGTTTACATTTTCAGATCTGTCTGAAACTGCACCAGGCAAAGGTTCCCAATCAAATCTACTTTAATTGCTGCCATCCTGGCAGCATCCTGCTATTACATGCATACAAACAGGGAAACGCGTAATGGACGTTTGCGTGTTTTTTTCTCCAGAGTTAGGAGTGTTGGGCTGACTGCAGGATGTAAGCAGCCCCTGGGTTTTCCAACACATTATCACCTTTCCAAGCGGGGTGACCAAAGATAGATTTAGTAGTACAGAATACAGTTTCTTTGCTGCATGAATGTGTTGACCATGGCTTTTGTTCAGAACAAATGAAATTTCCATCTTTGTGGTAAGCAGAAAGTACTCTATAGTATATTGATAAGAAAGCAAGAGGGAAAAATATATTATTTGAATTACGACAGGTTGCACTTGAGACGATTGGTGAAAGAAAACATGTGGCTGCATTCTCTGGTAAAGGACATAGAAAATGTGAATCCAGATGACTCCAGAAAGAGTTCAGTCAGTCAGGATCAAAAGAATGGTATTTTGAAAGTCACATTTAATACCCTAAGGCTATACCTGTAGAGTCCACCGACCTCTGTGGGAACGAGAGTGCTCCAGGCACTAGCACATACAGAAAGCCGCTATGCCGTTTAGAGGCACTGGCAATTCCAGGTTGGCCAGGAAGCGCATCAGTGCCCTTTCATCCATACCTTGCTCCAGGAAGCAGTCAGGTAAGCCAGCTGATACGAGAACCTGTCAGTCTAGTAGAAATCACCTCCCCGTATTGCTCAGCCATTTCCCACCACGGAGCGGAAATCACGTCATTGCGGCCAGCTACCATGCTGTGTCCACAAAGCACTGAGTGGCAACGTGCAGCAGGAAGCAGGGGAAGAATGCTGGGTTGAGTGCACTGTATAGCAGGTGAAGGGGCTGGGGGTGGTCTTTGAGCATGGCTTCATCCCCACACAGTAGTATATTCACAGTACTATATTCACGTATTGCCTAAACAAAGTATAAATCTCTCTCTTATATGCAGATCTATTCATGAGCCTGCAGGAAATCCACGAGGTAGTGTGAACACAGATGTGCTTCTCTGCAGAGGAAGTGGAACAAGCAGGGTGAGTCTTGAGCCTACTCAAGGTGATGGGAACCAAGAAAGTGCATAGAATAACTATAGCTGCTTAGAATCAGATATACAAAAATAAAACAGAGGCTTAGTCTGTTGGTATGGCAGGAGCTGGGCTGATTGCATCCAACACGGTATGTTATCGGGAGTCTTTCATTGTGAAGATAGCTTCATTTCACATTTGTACAAGTAGCACTGAAATTTGGTTTGGTGTCTGGATACCAAATAATGTGTCGTTCCCTTCTCTCCCTTCCACATATACTTCACTCAAACATCCTCTGGGTCTCCAGCATGATGTTAAGTGTGCAACATCTGCAGAAGGCAAAAGACCCAACCCAAGGCAAAGGAAAGTAAATGTCCTTTTGCCAGGAAGGCACACCCCCGTGTTCAGAACTGTCCCAGACTTCATCTCTTCTATGCCATACCTGGGTGAAACAGATGAAGATTATCCTTGAAACCAAGCTCTTTTACAGGTTTTTCATTCTTTTTTCTCCTCTTCTTCTTCTTTGTTTTTATACTTATATATATATCTGTGTGTATACCTATATTTATTTTTCTTCTAATACAAGTGAACACAAATGTGATGTGAAGATAAATTCCCAAATCTAAAACACTTTGTGACTGCAGGAATATACACGTTTGGATTTGGAATTGTAGTCCCAAAACTAAGATGCTTTAAAAAAAACTAAAAGGCCAGATTCTTCTGTTGGCTTTATCCTTCATTAAGAGCTAGAAGATTACCTGAAATTGTGATTTATTCTTCATATTCTGCCTGAGTTCACTTTAAAATTCCAGTCAACACATTCAGGGAGGAATAGGGGGAAGTTAGTGGGGGGTCACATTAGATTTTGAAAAGGAAAATTAGGGAGAATGTTTTTCTTTCTATTTTTTTTTTTTCCCTTAGGGTTTCATGTTATAAGAAAGCTATTTAAAGGAAGCTTTGTGTGGCTGTGTGGCTTCAGAATTTGTCCCCATGCCCTCTGGATTAAAAAGAGGCAATCCAAGAGATTGAGAGTAGAGTAGGAGAGAAAAAAAATAGAAAGAAACAAAATCCCCAAACCACGACTTTCTATTCTTGGGTTGTTTTTGAACATCTTTCATTATAAGCATTTTATTATTTGGTTCAGCAGTCTCGGCTGTTTTGCTTTTCACAAACAGGATTTGCTGTCCCCACAGCCAAGGGGGAAACAGTTTTCTCAAAATGAGGGCGGAAAAAAGCACCACAGACTCAGATTTGGGCACTGGCTGAGCTTTGAAATCCACACAAGGTGGAACAAGGGTTGTGAAGGAATCCACACCTGGCTGCAAACAGTGTAGAGATTGACACGGGGAAGCCTGTGGACGCTTAATCAGATTGGGCATGTACCATCCAATACAGGGCAGCTGTCCACCCATATATGCATGCACACACTTAGCCAGCGTGGTGCAGGGGGCCAGCATGAGAAAAGAAGATGCAAGAACTGGATGAGGCATGGGCAAAGGCAAAATGTTCCTGTGAGCATTAGCAAGCCAGGCAGATACTTAACCTAATCTTGTCAATTACAACTGCACCAAAACTAAAAAATCAATCAATAAAATAAGCAATGGCAAACAGGGGATTTAAAAAGCCTTGGTTGTTGAGTGACAGGGTCAGGAGAAGTGAAAAAAATAGCTTCTTCATTTTGCTGTGTTGATACTTTAAACATACTGTTCCTTAGGACAGATGTAAGGAGCCCGGGAACCGGGTGGTGGGCAGCAGAACGAGATGTCAGAATGATGAGGGTAAAGATCTTGTGGGATATCTGACAAGGGAGTATAGACACGAGGGATCTTCTCCACATATTGATCTTCGTGTGAGTAACAGCGGGCTAGGTAATCACTCGCATTCGATATCTCTGAGTGACGCTTTCCAAAGTTCTGCAAGTAGAGACAAAAGTCAATGGATAAAAACACTGGAATCACTGGCTCTAAAACATGCAGCTCTTCAGCTCCTTGCTGAGACACATATATAACAAGTAGGATGGAAAATTAGTTCTGCTGACTGCTTCAGAAAAGTAGAAACCCAGGTGCTGAATCCTTACATTTCACATTGGATTGTTTTTGTCAATAAGAAATGATTCTCTCACTGCCTGAAATATCTCTTCTTCTAATTATTGTATATATAATTTTATATTATTTACCTTAAACCTGCCAGTGCTACGCCTTTCTCTAAATATAATAAATGGTAAGGTAAGAAATAACAACTCGTTTTCAATATTCCTAAATCTTCCACAACTTAGTTTTGAGAAACTAGGCCTTGTACATATTGCTAGTTTAATCCAGAATCATTCTCATGTAAGCAAAGGGCAGGGATTTTCTCTGGCCAGGTATTTTAGGAGTAAAATAAGGTATTGTGTCTAATGTGTATCTAGCAGGCACCCATGCATGGGCTAGACTTTGCATTTGTGAGCAGTTCTGCAGAAGTTGTTGGGACTAATCTCATACATCAAATCACCTAGGGACAATGTAAAGACTGAGAGCAGCTTGTGAACCCACAATCTTCCCTCTAACAGAGTTTATTCTAAAGGATGCTTTGCAAAATCTGATTCTCTGTCTTCAGGTGCCAAATGAAATGAAAAGCCCTTGGAAGTCCAAAGTGCTTTGATGTTTATTGAGATAATTTTGCAGAGGTGCAGCAACCAATACTGAACAAATACTGCTCGTCAAGTGCAAAAACCCCAAAGACCCCTTTCCCCGACAAAACTCAGTGTAAACAGCAGCAACAGGAAGATCAGAGGCAATTCTTGCCTCTCTCATCTTGTGCAAGTGGGCTATGTCTGTTTAGGCTGAGGGATAAATAACTCTCCCACAACCGAGGACTGTGGTTCCCCAGAGGGTGGCAGCAGATGGGAAGTATTCCTGGTTGCTCACAGACCCGTTCCTCTGGCTTTAAGCCCTGCTAGATGACCCAAGTGGAAGGAACATCTAGTGAGGACAGTACTATATGTTCTTGTTGTTATTAAAATCAGCCCACACTCATGAGCTCTCACCAAGGGATAATCTCTTCTCTGAGAGACAGGAAATCCAGTGGCAATCATATTTTATCCATGTGGTTTGATTTGAGACTTGTTGAAGCAAGTAGCTTTCTTGAGTCCTACCTTGTTCTCTTTCAAAATATGAGAAAATGTCTGTTTACTGAAGAGGACAAGGATCTGACTCTCAGGAGAAAAAACCCTGAAGGAACAGGACAATCCACTCTGCTTGTCTGCTGCCTGTTCCTAGATAAATATTTCACTAGGATGCTTTAAAAATCATATAGAAAACAAAGCATTACTAATGATTTATTAATGATTCAGACTACTATGAGAAGCAGAAAGCAAGCCGGAGGGCTGCAGTCTTGAGGCAGTTTCAGGAACAGCCTGGCTAGGGGCAATGAAGACTGATAGAGATAGATGGAAGTTTGCCTGAATACCAGGAAAACCACTGCAATGCTAAGGTTATTCTGACTGATTTTTCTGCCCTTGGCAGAACTGCGCACTCCAGTGCTTAAGCTTTTAAAAAGCAACAGTCTTGATCGGGGCCCCATAACAGACCTCACTCCATGTCCCTTCTATCTAGAATGGCTGCACTAGTTTCTCCAAAGTTCATGTGGATCAATCCTACACCTACCTCCTGAAGTTTGTCTGCTGCTGTTTAGTAATTGCAAAGTGCAAAGAAAAAGATGGGCCAGGTGGTGTTAGCTGTGTAACTGAAACGACCCAAGGTAGGGGACATAAGAAAGCTGGACTAACTCTACCTTATCCCCTCTAATGTCCTCCCAGCTGTTTCAGGCTATCCTGTTGTACAGCTCTCCTATTCTTAGGAGGGAGCTGCAAAAAAAGGTTTAGGCCATTACAGATTTGCACTATACTGGATATAATTTTGTGAATGAAACCTGGGGAAGATGTGGTAAAACATACCTCAAGGGTGGAGATAGTAATCTTCATACAGATTTTATAGCATAAAGAGGATCCTTACCATAAAGAAGGAAGGAAACAAAGAATAGCTGATTTCTGTTTTTCTGATTGTTCTAGCTAATAAAAATAAAGAAGAATTACCAAAACCCAAAGGAAGCTTAACCCTATATAAAACAGGGGGGGCTTTTCCCCCCATAAAGACTGTTGTTATACATATCTCAAACACAACAGATCTCTCTTCCATTTTTTTTTTTAAGAATAACAAAAACAACAACAGCAGAAAAAAGCAGGAAGACTCTTCTCCTCCTGTTTTGTGTGTGTGTGTTTTGTTTGTTTGTTTTAACTATGGTCGTTAAAGGAGAGCTGTGCTTCCTCATTAAAGCTCACCTGAAAAGGAAGTTGCCTTGATGCTGGAATCTAGGAAGGCATAGCAGGCAAAGATCTCTTTTCCAGGTTGGTGGTGTATTATTTTTGTCATTTTTTTTTTTTTTTTTGTAAATTGGATGGTAGCTATGTGTGCTCTTTGGGCATGTAATGGGAAAGCAAAGCTTTTCATGCTAGTATGAGGACTTAAAATACAGAGATAAATATCTACTAGGCAAGAGGTATTCTCAGTTAACATTAGTAGATGTCTTGTGCAAATTGAACTGCTTGTTAGCATCTAGCAATGAAAGAAGTAGAAGGAGCCATGAGTTGCTATGCACGGGCTGTCTATTTAATGATGCACTGGTGAGCTATCCAAATGCATTTTTTTCTGTCTTTAGCTCTCTACATGGACATGAAACAAGTGCCCATGAAGTAGAGCTAGAGAAATTTAGGGCAGTTCTGTCAGCATTCTGTTCTGGCCAGGTAAAGGATTTCCTTTGCTGGCAGGGTTTTCTGTCTGCTTTTCACAGCTGGGAGTAGGGCCAGAGCAGGGCAGCTGGAGAATGCAAGCATAGGGGTCAAAGGAGGAGAGTTCCTTGTCTCCTTTCACGTTTCTTCGGCATGTGAAGCCAGAAATCAGATGGCTTTTGCTTTGTTCCCTCATCTTATTTCTAAGCACCAAAAGGAAAGAGAACAAAATCAGCCTGATGTTTATTAACATATTTAACAGCCGGTGCCCTTTGACTTCCTTCCCCAGTCCCACTGTGACTTTTCCCAAATCTAATTTATCTTTAACAAAGTTTGAAATTAAATTAGGGATAATGAACTAATTAAATTGAACTGGCACACAATTCTGCCACCTTCCCCCACCTGACTGCTGCCTCTTGCCTTTGTTTCCGATGTGATTCCATACAGTTCTTCATTATCTAGGTTACATTTTCCCCCCCTCAGTTTTATTTTGAAGAACCTGATTAAAGAGGATGTCAGCAATCTATCCATTTCAGACAGCCTGGCAAATTATCTCTAAATGGTCTTTATTTGATTAAATTAGAGAGCTTTCATTTCTGCTGTGACTTACTTTCAGCCCTTTTCCATCTCTCTATGCACTTTGCTCAAGCTTTTCTTCTTTTTTTTTTTTTTTTTTTAAATCTATTGGTACACCTATGACATACAGGTATGCCACAAACATCTTTCCTTCTAATCTGACCATATCCTATACTTGTGATCATTCCTAAATAATGAGAAATGTACTGAAATTGAAAAATTGTTCCTCAGGGCCTTGAGGATTCATGTATGCTATGCCATGGAAAATCTGAAGACTATATTGCCTCTGCTAAATAGACAAATATTGCTACAGAAGGCTCAGGTTTCTGATTTTACTCAAAAGCCCAACCTTTTGTACAGCTTAAACTTGTCTTTAGTCCTGCCGCATGAGTAGCTAAGAAAAAGAGTTGTTTTTCTTTACTTGGCCATATTTTGGGTAGCAAACTCAGCATGTGTATTTGCATACCTGCTTATTGTGTTAGCCTGATCCCTGGCAGGGAAAAGGCCCTACAGCTCAAACTTGCGGTTGTCCCTTCCCTAAACCTCTCCATCAGTGGGATTTGAATTTTGAAATTAGCACAGACTGACGGATGGAAAGAAGCAGCTTTGCTGACTGACAGCAATAGAGGACTGTTATCCAACAGACCAGTCAGTATACAGATATTGGTAGATAGGAAAAATAATGGAAACCCAATAAAAGCATTTCATCATGACGCTGGAATCTCATATCTGTTTTCTCCCCTGCCTGTTTATAAACTTTCTGTTCTGTGTTTTTCAATTGCTTTTTATCTTCAAAGTATGGCAGCAACTCCAGGTATATCTCAGCATGCTCCTGCTCTGTTTGACACCCTATCTATGCAGGAGCTCCTAGAATCACTGTGCTAGGTAAAGAACAGGCATTAACACACTGGAGATGAGTGTGGAGCGGAGGTTCTGAGGAATGATGGATTTTTGTGAGGACAAGACTGAAGGCAGACTGGACAGAAAGTTAAGCTTAGCTTAAGGTTGAGCATAAGGAAAGAAGAAATTCCCGAAACACAGGATGAGGAGCTATGATGAGGGGTGTACACGCCAACACATGCAAATATTTTATGTGTAGGAAACTCTGAAAGTTGTGTTCTTTATTACATCATACCTCTAACCCTTTTTATCTCTTGCTAGCTATACTTACTTACCTGTTCTCTCTTCTTACAGTATAAACTGCTTCCTTCAACTATCTTAAACACTTCCCTTCATGCTGTTTCTCCCTTCTGCCCTCTTCTCTGCCATTTCAGATTCAGGGCAGGATTGTTATCCTTATCTTAAAGACTGGAAACTGTCTTGGCTTTTTGCTTTTTTTCTCTTGCAAATTGGAAAGAGTAGGCTCTTTAACTGGAGGATTTCTGAGCAACTTTGTTGGGGATGGGAAGGAAATGCGGGAATTGGAGAGCGAACCAAGCCTGCTATGACTGATGGATCTCTGTATCTTCAATTCAAAATATGCATTAAAGCTGCATCCAATCTGTAAGCGGTGCAGACTTCAGGGATTTTATAGTGATGTCTGGAAAACAGAGCTGGAAACTGAATCCTGTTCATTGATCTGCTAAGATCTTGGAGTCTGTCTCACAGTTTCAGCTATTCTTTTCATAATACAGGAAAGAAATCTCCCTAAGAAACCAAGAACAGGAGGGTGAAGGTGAAAGGGGAGGAAATAATTAAAGAACACACAAAAAAAAAGTCAGTTGCTGTCGTCTGTGGTGTGTCTTAACAGGGCGATTTTTGTGGTGGTGAGATTACACCTTCAAAGCACCATATGACTGGCTTTATTTTTACTTCAGAGAAACTGGGAGGATTTCCAAATTTGGATTTGGAGGATTACTGTCCTTTTGCTGACAATAAAATCCCCCACCCCAGGGAGGACAAGGCAAGACCTCCCAAGATGGATTAAGGAGTGTTTGCCTTGTTTATAACAGTGGGAATGGCATTCCAGTGGAGCCTTTAGAGCTGTGAGGAAGGTGGCTGCTTTCAACCATATCTTCTTCTTGGAGCACTTTTGCTCAGGGTGATGGAAAAATGTCAGCTGAGGGGTAGTGACAGGAGTGTATGCTGGCAACCAACCCCTTCCTTGTACCCCAGGCCTGGGCAGGGTCCAGATGTTGTGCCGCAGGCCTGGTATGCGAGCAGGGACATTTAGAACAGGAGGATCCAGCATTCCTGGGAGCAAGGGCTGTTCGCTGCCCTGTGTGAGATAGCTTTGGTCAGAGGATCATAAGACTGTCAGTACAGCCATCTCCTACACACCCCAGATTGGTGGACTGATGTCTATCTCAGCAGAGCAGCTTTAGGCTGAAGGGTGCCTAGGGATGAGATTTCAACCTATATCTCTCAGCTTGTAAGAGACTGGTAATGCTACTGCACATTGGTGACAGGCAGATGCCATGTAGCTGACCAACACCTCTTTCCAGCAACAGACAGACTCCACAACCAAAGAGAGAAAAGAAAAGCCAAAACTTACTGTCCACTCTCGCTCGTAACGTCTACGAAGACCTTGATCCTCATTCTGAGAGCAGGGATGGGTGAGATACCGCAAGAGAGAGAGGTTACCATTCAGATCTGGGGCAGGTCCACTGCAGACTCTTTCCTAGAAAGGTCTCTGCTACAGCAAGGGAATGACAGGGCTCCTTCCAACACAGGAAAACCAGAGGCCACAGGGATAAAGGCAGACTGAACTAACTCACTGCACACCTGCAACCCAGGCATCTCCACTCCACTGCCAGCCACCTGAAGGCACAGATGTTGCTTGACTGAAATGAGGCACTGCTTCAACTGAACTGTCCGGTGGGACTTTTTAAAAAGCCATTTCCTCCCTGCTCAGTTATGTTTGCCTGCTCCCTTCATACTTTTTAGTCTTTCTCCTCAGCCCTGGAGGTGACCCCTTTGCTGTCAGATTTGGCTTCTCTGATCCTTGATCGTACCTGTTTATGGAGATTGGACTTCAGGCCATGAAATGCTGTGCCCAGCAGAACCCAAATCTCCCAGATAGCTGGGAAAGGAGAGTTACTTCCCTTTTAGCTATGGAGTTGGTGTCCTTTGTGCTTCTGTGTCCTAAAAAGGATAAGAAAGCCTTGAGGACCACTTTTTCTTGTGTAAACACTAACCTGTTTCAAAGGGTCACTGATAGGTATTAATGAATTAAAATAGCCTCAGGCAGTTCAAATGAAAGCTGTGGTCCCTGCCGTAAGGGCAGAGCTCAAAGGAGCTTGGGGACACTGAAATAGAGCAGTTGGAGAAACCCAAGAGTAAAGCAAGCCTTTAGGTCTGATCTCCATTTGGAGGTGTAGAACATCAGAGAAAATAATGTTTCTCCCTCTCACAAATGTCTAAACAGATGCTGTCTGTATCTGCTGCAGACAACAGAAACTCACTTTTCACACGCACTGTCCTTCTCTTACTGTCTCTTACTGACAGGCTCTTTTGGACTTAGAGGCCTTTACATGTTCCCATATTCTCTCACATACTCTCCCACCTTGTTCTTTCGCACATACACATATGCTCCCTCTTATCTATAGTGTCTTTCACACACACAAGCTCTTTTCCACCCATGTGCTAATGTCCACATCTGCTTTTCCTTTCTCGCATCTTAATGCCCGGGGAATGAACACTGAGAGGTTTTATGCTTTCTGAGCAGGGTGGCCAGAAAGGATAAAGGAAAGGCAGAGGACAGAGCTTTGAACAAGACAAGGATTCTTTCAAACCTTGGGCTCTTCCTTCCTGCTCCTCTTCTCCTGCTGGGGTACTCTTCTTTGGGCCATATACTAAGCACTCACCTAAGCCTGCTGCCAATAGGACACTAGTTTTTTCTTCATGTGTCCTGGCTGTGCAGATGGGCTTGTCACCATTTTCAGCCTCTAGTCTATAAGGTGCAGCTCTGGCTGACAAGTCAGGCTGGGGTTTTGCCAAGTGCTAACATACTGAGTGCTCCCAAGTGCCAGACCAACAGCCAACACCATTTCTTTTTTTTGGCTTTTTCTTACCTCTTTTATTTCCTCTACCTGTGTAGCCTGCGTTATTGTTACCTGAGTCTGTAAGACTCTCATTGATTTTGCTCATTCACTGCACTTCTGTCTTCCTCCCCTACTTGCACTGAGGAGTTAGGTTTTCTCTGACCCATCCTCTTTCTCTGCTAATTCAAGAGAGTATGTGGAAATCTGCTTTGAACATTTCCTCAGAGTTTTTGTCCTCAGCTCCTGCCCATTGTAATATTGTGGCTTTGCTTCAGGCTGCTAAGCTGTACAAAAAAATCCTGCAAATCAAATCCTACACCAAGAGCTGAACCCTCCAAATCCACTTTGCTTGTCCTTGTGCTATCAGCCACACTAACTGCAGAGGGGACCCTCTGTGCCGAAACAAGGTTTCTCTTTCCCTCCCACATAGCTCACCAAGAGGGGGCAAAAAAGAAAAAAGGAATACTCTGCTAAGAACATGCACAGAAGGCAAGGCTAAGGCATTCCTGTTGTCATCATCATGAGGAGAATAGGTAGCAAAAGGACCAGCAGTCATAAAGCAGCATGCAGGAAGGCGAAGGAGCTGGGGGGAGGACAGGCTGGATTGCAAAGGAGGCATTCCACAAGAAGGGGAAGTGATGCCGGAGGGGAAAGCACTGGCTTAAGAGGAGCGTAGTGAGGAAGGCAGTGTGATAGTGTACCTTGAGGCCAGAATCTGAGGGGAAAGGGCCTAGAGTGACATGCGCTAGCGTAAGTTGGGCTGGATGGTTGCATACTCGACTAGGTCTCCGCCTGCATGGATGGAGGTCCGAGGACTGGGTGACGAGGCCAGAGCGGACGTGTCCAGCTCTGCATAGTGGACATCACAGTCCTTGTTGCCAGAGTTCTGGAGAGAAGAGACCAGCAAGGCAGTGGGGACAGAGAGGGAAGGAAGGGGAGAGGTGAAGGGTGGGAAATGGTGGAGTGTGAACAGAGGATCCGTGCCAAAGGCAGGGAGTGAGTGAATGAGGTAGGAAAGGAGGAGAGGGAATGTGTGAAAAAAGAGGGAGAAAGAAGAAAAGGGTGAAAAGGGGGAGCAAGAAGAAACAGTTAAAAAGAGGGAGGGTAGTAAAGAACACTCAGTCAGGTAAAATCTGAAATCAAAGCAGAGATCTCAAGGGCATTGCTCCCTGAATCTACTAATATTCTGAGTGACTCAGCCCAGGCTGGCAGGACCCACAGCAACAGCCCCATCTCCCCCCTTTCCTGGGGCTGCTTCTAGTAGTGTTCCTTTGGGATCAGCATTTTCCTCTGTCAGGGACTGTTTTGTGGGTTCAAAGTTTGTATATTGCCAGAGCCTGAGTCAGCTTGAACTTGGGAACCTGGGGCTTCGTCATAGTACTCTGGGAATGAATGCAGGATTACAGGCATGAGTGCAAATCATGGGGAAGGCTTTTTATTTTTTTTTTTTTTTAAAGGTTGGAAGGGACCTCTAGAGATGATCTAGTCCAACCCCCCCCTGCTCCAGGTGGGTTTGGAAGATCTCCAGAGAAGGAGAGTCCACAACCTCTCTGGGCAGCTTGTTCCAGGGCTCCGTCACCCTCACAGTAAAGTTGTTCTTCCTGACGTGGCGATGAACCTCCCTGTGTTTCAACTTGCACCCATTACCCCTTGTCCTGTCACTGGCCGCCACTGAGAAGAGTTTTGCCCCAAAGCTTGAGTTTTAGGTGTTGGGAAGGAGCTACCTGGAGAGGGGGGTTTCAAACCCATAGCCCGAAAGGCAGGGTGATAGAGCAGTCAGGCACATAACCATAGGGAGAACTCACTGCAGAGTGCTACCTATTACAGATTTTCTGTGCCTGGGTTTCCTCCTCTAGCTAAACTCTCTTTTTGTTCTGAGGTACCACCCCTGTACTCCTGGTCTTTGCTGGAGACAGGTTTCCAGCTTGGTAGGCTGTTGTGCTGTCCCAGAGTGAGGGCTGTAATGTTCTTGCATGCTACATTTTTGCACAAGGTTTGACCGAACACTGTTACTGAGAATTACTTATGCAGCATAATTCTGTCATTGTGATAATGTCTAATAGATGCTAAAAGCATGCTTCTTTGGCTGAAAATATTTATGGGTATTCCCTCTGCAAGTGGGCTTGTCAGCAGGAACTGCACAAATGGAATATTATCCAGTCTGTCTGATCACTTTTATCCAGACTTCTCCCTGCTTTGCAAATAATAATGGCTGGAGAACCATGGAAGGTAGGAGGCCTGAGCAATGATTCTTTGTTGCTCAGTGGGAAAACGAGTCACCAGAAGCAATAATGTGTTATTAGGACAGCACTAGCAAAATGTGAGTGAGTACCTTGCCTATGTGCCCTGTACAGTTTCTGTAATACTCTTTTCTGAGCCTGGTTGGCACCTATGTAGTGTGCTGGTAAGCCTCTCTGAGAGGAGAGAGTTGTCTCTTCAAGATCAAAAAGCTTTCCTGTTTCTTCATCCCTTTTCCAAAATGGCTGTGTCACTTGGAAATTATGCAAAATGTGATTAATCTGAAAATGTTTCTTTTCTCTTTGTAACTGTCCTCAGCCATGAACCAGCTGTGACAGAGCCGTTTTTGCAAGTATATAACCCTGTAATGAGCTGTTCCAGTGCCTCTTGCTGGAAAGGGTTATTCAATGAGCAATTATCTCCAACTGCTGTTTTGTTCTGTGGTAGGGTTTAGCTTCCTATTATGTGTTTGTCAGCCATGGGGATGAGAGGAGAAAGGAACATGAATCTAGATGTTGTTTCTGGTATCAAATCCCCCTGGGGGGTACCCAGCCAGGCTGGGCTTTGGAGAACTATGACTTGAGGCCATCCTCTATCCTGCCTTCGTTGATGACCAGATGGCCATGGCAAGTTCTTGGTGTGAAAGCTGTATATTATGTAGCCTCTCTGCTTCCTGTCTGGACCTGGACTGAGCAGCTAGAGACATTAAAGAGAATTAGTAATAGCAACAGCAGCCTCAAACCTAAATCTGTGCCCCGTAGGACTCTCTATCCCTAGACTTTGCATCTCCGTGACTTCTATAGCCTCAGAGAAGGATGGACCAAGCCTTTAGCTTTTTCTTTGTACACTGTCAATTTTGCACCTCTCTTGTCCAACCAGAGGTATTCTCTCCGTGGAGTTTCTCTATGCTTTGCCGCTTTTGGTCTTGCTTCTGCTCCCTGCTACTTGTTTGGAACAAAATTTATTACAATATCAATAATGTGACTTGTATACAAGGTCTAGCATGGCCACATGAAAGCGCTCTGTTTAAATCATCAGCTTCAGCATCTTGGTAATTGCCCTGTAAACTGAAAGGAATTATTTTGCTGTCTACAGTAATGAAACCTTCCCTTCCACCTGTGCAAAGGGGTGTGGGTGACACATACACTAATCACGTTTCTGTGCCTATAGACTTTTGTACCTTCACCTTCTTGCTCATTCTCCATCTCACACCCAAGCAGCACACAGCATGTACATGACAAGTAACTTATTCTTTACATTCAAACATGTGCAACCTCACTCAGACATGCATGCTATTTATTGCTGTGGTCTGAAACATGCACGTACCTTCCCATCACATTCACTTCTGCTTAGATAATTTCATATAAACCAAAACTTTTGCTCGAAAAGAGCTCAAAGACAAATGTTGTAAGCAACCCTGTCAGCCAGGTGCACACTTCTGTGCCTGTGAGTGCCCACTGCTGCGACCTTGCACATTTCTATGCTCTCAGTTTTATGTTCATCTTATCCTACCCACACTTTGCAACAAATAAGCATATATATTTATTTACAGCCTCTGACACAAGGTGCGGTCCTGCTACACTGTGCAGGCATCTCATCCTGCAGACATACCCCAGCCTCTCCCCTTCCCCTGCCAGCACACATCTGCATACGTACACATGTACTCCTGCCTCATGCAGTCCTGCTTTCCTCTTCCACTTGCCTCTTTCCTTTTCTCCTGGCATCTCTCCCATTCCATCCTCCCTTGCTCTTTGCCATCTTTAATCACTTTCCCACTCCCTTTTTACTGCTGTGAAATCGTCAACCCCAGGCAGTGTCTTTTGTGCACCCTTGTGATGAATTTACTTTATCCCAAATTATGGGATTTCACACAATTTTTTTCAAGCTGAATGCTTTTACCCCATCTTCATGCAGAATGGATTTCTTTCAACTCTCGTCTTTTTCACCACCCATTCCAGAAGTATCCAGATGAAGTGCAAGGAGAAAGAGAATATCTTGTCTTTCCCCTCCAAAGGGTCCTAAAACTATTTGCACAACAGAGCTGCTGCATACATTTGCTTCTGGGGTGCAATTTGATTAACAGGAGTGAAATATATCAGAGCAAGGTCAGCAAAGACCCAATGAAACTGAAGGGAATGTATTTCCTTCCTCATCCTGGCACCGGCTGATTTCTCCGGCTAAGGACCATGTAGGTGTAGCTCTGCTTATTCATGTTGGAGTAAACAACTGGCACTTCTTCGCAGAAAATGGACAGCCTCCTTCCCCTTGCTAGTCCTGTAGTGGAATAGCCTGCAGCATGCTCAAAGTGCACTGCGATTTAGTGCAGAACAGGGGCAGGCCTTGTCTCTTTCCTGTGGCGAGAAGCATAGTGTGATGTGTTTGTGTGATGGGAAAAGTCTGATACCCCTCATAGGGGCTGTCAGCCAAGCTAACTAGAGAATAGGCTCAATGAAGAGCTGTGCCAGACTTGGGCCAAGAGCAAACACATCTGTGGCAGCAGTGGGCAAGTCACCCATACACCTCATCCCTATCATGAAGGGATTTTCTTCTTCAGATGCAGTCCACACCCCTTGGCTAAAATCTCTGGTAAGGAGAAGCAAGTGCCAAGCCTAGGACATGAAAATGCATCTTCTCAGAACAGAATTGAGGAGCAAACTCGGTTCCTATGGTTACCAAGCAGCTACCCAGCAGGCCTGATCTCACATCACTAACTCTGCCACTTAATTAACTGACTGCTCATTATTTCCCAAAATGAGCTCCCTCCATCCTCCTGCCTGCCTGAAATTCAGCTCTCAGATGCTCTCTGCAGAGCAGCCCGTCTGGTTCTAGCATCCTGTCTTTCATTTAAAACTCACCCACCACTCAGCAATGTTTGGAAAGAGCTGGAGACAAGCCCCAGGACTGACAGAGGGTTCTGAAGAGAAGTTTTTCTTTAGGAACATCTTCTGCATTTAGCTAGGATAAAGTAAATGGAATCACATTAGTGCAGCTCAATGCAGAGCTATGTCAGAGCTTTTCCATTACTGATGCTTTGGGCATCTTTCTCACTGCAGACTTGTGCTAGCTAAAGGTTGCTGGGCCATGTCCTCCTATTTTCTGTACAGGATTACATGCTAAAGGGTCATACCAGGATGAACTGGAAGGAAGGGAGTAATTAATTGTGCTGCTGAAATAGTACTAAGCATGATGTGGTATTTATATTCTTTTCTCAAATGAATGGTGTACATTGCTGAGACACAGAGGAATTAGGGTAGCTCTCTGAATGACTCCTTAGAGAGGAATAGGCAGGAAGAGCTGCAACATTTGCACTAGGGTTCTGTGCCTTTCATGTAGGATGGGGGAGCAGTTGCATGCTATGGGGTGAAGGAGGGAAAGGGGTGGTCCAAGGCCTGGAGAGGGAAGGTTTTCAGGGTTTTATTTTTGCTCAGGGGGTTGCCCTAATCCTATGTGTGCTCTGATTCCTATGCCTTTGCCCTTAGATATCTAACCTTTTTCTCAGTCAGCCTCAGTCTTTGAAAAAAAACCTTTCCTGCATAGCTGCTAACATCTCTCCCTGACCCTTAACTGCTCTGCTGCTGTTGACTCGCATTACCATCTCTCTATTTGAGGCTGATCAAATCCGCACAAAACAAGGGATTTTAGAGAATTTGTCATCAACTGAGAGTCAAATGCTGGCGCAATCTACACTGCCGACAATTGCTTTGCGAAGCGCTCTCTGCAGTGCATACTGCTCTTGGAAAGCTGCTGCTTTCAGCTGCAAACCGTAATGGGGGGTCACTTGCAGGAGATGAAGAGTGACCAGACTTAGATATCATGTATAAGTAAAGATGAGACTACCACGGGCTCTGACTGTCCTCTGATTAAGAATTGGAATAAGCAGGGTTTTTTTTGTGAGGAGTGACCCATAAACCCACAGTTTAGGACCTATGGAAACTGAGGACCAAAAGAGCAAGGGCTGAAGTGGGGTAAGTGGTACTTGAGTGGTAGTCTGAGATCAAGAGTGTGGAGTCTGCCTTCTTCCAGGAGAGGATGCTCCTGGGTTGAGAAGGTTGCTTGTCCACTGCTGGTTGATAGTTGGGGTTGCTCCTTTTGTAGGGTGAGAAATGCATGCGAAAGGCAGTGAGGCTGGTAGGTAAGAGTGAGTTCAAGCAATGTTATTAGAACCCTGATCTCCTTACCAGTTTGTCAGAGTATGGAGAGGGCTCAGAGGCTGCCATGTCATAGTATGGAGTTTGCAGAGGGAGTTTTTGGATTTCCTCCTCGTGTTTCATGTTGTCTAAGTGAACAACCTGTATTAGAGGAGATAGAAAAGGGATGAGGAGAGCAAGCACCAGTCTTCTGAGGCAATATGGGGCAACATCAGCTTCAAGTAAAAACTCCACAAGACATCACCATGAAGGGTAATGCATCTTAACTTCTCCCTTGCTCTTGCCATATTACGTGTTTCTTGTTTTCTATTTCAGTCTCATGCTTCTCAGCACACCATTACCACTCATGATATTAAAAATTTTGGGCATGTTCAGAAAAAAACTCACACTGAAAGGGCCATCTGAACACTTCTTGCTTCAGAATTCAACTCCCCTGAAAGGGAGCAAACAGGCTCCAAATTACAGCTTTGAATTAGCATGAGTCTTAGGGAATTCTGTACAGGAAAGTCCTAGCTTGCTGCCTTTTAGGCTTAGGCCGTGAGCTTCTTTGTGCTGGCAAACGTTATGCTCTTGAGCCCTTCTGAGAATCTGTTTTCCTTGCCAGAAGAAGGAGCTTGTAGCTGGACTGGGGAGACATACCTGAATATCTTCTGCTGTCAGGTGGCTTTTCACCTCCTGTTTCCTCTTGGGTGGAGGAGCAGGCTTGTGGGATGGAGGCAAGTCAGTTCTGTAGGTAAAGGTAAAAGAGGTGGCTGTTGATTAGGGAGCAAGAGAAAGGGGTTTGCCTGCTTTGGTGTGCCATGATAGACAAGAGCATGCATACACCAAAATCAATTACAAGATGTAATGGTGGTTGTCACTCAACTGCTCATATAATCACACAGATTATTTTCAGTAACCCCCCTTGCCCTCCCTTTCACCCCTGTTAGAATTGTTAATAGAAATAAATGCTCTCCTAGTGTTCCGTTTACAATATGAAGCAAATCTGCACGTCACATTGCAGACACTGAGGGTGAAGTTGGGATACCAGTTTACTGGGACTCTTTTGGACTGACTCCATATCATCCCATTGAAGATGGCTTGTCTTATGGCTGTAGGGAACCAGAAAGTGTCTGTCAGTGATGGTTATCCATCAGCAAAGCAATGTCACATCCAGTGTGTGTATCTGGAACGGGAGCTGATGCCACAGGCTTCCACTTGGAGTCTGAATCTTCATCTTACACGTGCTATTCCACACAGGGAGGCTTATCCCTGACCCTTAATCAGGAGATCAACTTTTGCCCCAAAGCATAAGGATTGGCAGCCATTATAATCTCCAGCCTAGAGAATGTCTCTACACATTCTGCTTACAGGCACAGATGTGTCTAATCCTTTTACAAAACTTATTAAAACTGTGGTCTGCTAATTAGCTGTCTCCCCCCGCTTTCTCTCTGTACAAACTTCACCAGATCTTCTGATAGAGCCACTTTCCTTGACAGTCCAATAGATTCTAAGATGGGGTCTGAGTTTATAGGTGAAGGGGAAAGGTAAAATGGGATCCAAACCTTTGCAAAACATTGACTTCATGACTCTAAAGAAAGGAAATGCAATTATCTTTCAGAGGCTTTGGAACAGACTCCGCAATAGAGGCAGCACCTCTGTGTGCTAGGGCATCATAGTGTTTCTATTTTCAGTTAAAGTGGCTCTTCTCTGTGCCTGCTTGGAGGACCACTGTGGGAAGTGATTGAGTCTCTATCATGGTGCTGATGCTGTTGTTGAAATTTTACCTTGTGGTGCTATTTTGTGTGTGTGTGTGTGTGTGTGTGTGTGTGCGCGCGTGTGTATGCCATTTTTTTCCTTTCTGTTTTCCCCAGTGTTGCTTTTTTCCCCTCCTGCTGCTATCCTCCAATGCCTTCTTTCAAATGGGATTAAATGGAGCACAAAATGTGGCCAAGATGTAACAGCAATGAGGTGGGGGTTGGGGAATACAAAAGGTACTTCGAGCCTTTGGGCTTTCAGTGCTTTTCCTAGTGATGTGGGAGGGAGCGGGTGCCCTCAAAAAGGCAGTAAGGAGAGCGGGATGGGGCTTTTGAGGAAGAGATCAGGATAAACATTTCTGAAGGGGACTGCGATTATGCTGTGTGTGCTGAACTCCATGCCACCAAATTCCCTGCCTGGGTTATGTGCTGTGCAGCATGGGGCAGAGCAAAGAAGTTGTCAAAGAGGAGCCCTTAAGGCATCACCTCTCTCTCTACTCTAGTACTATCAGGGTTCATGTTGTCAAGCTGACAACATAGGTGAGAAACTGCGATGGTGGATGGAAACGAATCTTTTCTGGACTCTTTGGGATGTATCAAAGCTGCTCAGTGTCCACGAGAGACCCTCTCTGACAGAATCTAGTTCAGTCTAATTCAAGAACATGAACCCATCTCTCTGGAAAGGAGAATTAGGATCTTCTACTGCTGGAGGTGCCAGCGGCCGCTCAGCCTTGTGGCAGTCTCATCTATGTATGGCTTGAGATTGAGAAAGAAAACCAGGCCACAGGGAAAACAGACGGTGAGCTGAAGGAATGGCTGGAAGTTCAAAGGGATCTGGCTTTCCCATTTAGGTCTGGTCTTAACCTTTCCCATTTGCTTATGCAGGCTAGTTGAACCAGACAGATTTGCTGGAAAAACTTGGTCTATCCTGCCCTCTCAGTGGGAGCAAGAGGAGCTGCTTGGGGAAGGGGTTAGTGGAACATCTGTCCTCCTGCACAACATCCAAGGATATATTGCAGTGAAAGCAGAGTCCGAGTGAGTTTAGTATTGCTTCGGTTTCTGCTTAAAACTTATGATAAGAGTTCAGAAATAGACAAGAGCGGGATGGAAAGCAGTAAAGGGGCCCCAAGGAAGGGAAGCAAGCCAGAGGCATGAGCCAGAGGATGGCAGAAAGGAAAAAAAAAAAACAGTAGGAAAGGGGAGGTTTTTTTTCTTTGTTTCTTTTTTTTCTTTTTCTTTCTTTTTTTTTTTTTTTTTTTTTTTTTTTTTTTTTTTTTTTTTTTTTTTTTTTTTCTGTTTCCCCAAGTCTCTATCTGCTGTCCCATTCAACAGCACCTGTACCAGCATTTCCCATACTTTCTGAGAGCTTGGAGCTACTTACAAGTCGTTGTCTGTTTCAGCGCGGTTCTTTTGTTGGCGTCTGTAGACAATAAATACTGTGACGGCCACACCAATGATGAGAGCTGCTGCAATGACACCTCCCACGATCCCAATAATACCTCCTGGGGTGCCCTGAGGTAGTGGCTTATCTGCAACACACAGGCAAACACAGGAGAGAACTGGGGTTAGAGCATCAGACAGTACAACAGGCAATGCACAAAGGTCAGCAGAACCAGGGTCTCCAGGAGCAAACACACTAGCCCTTTCTGAAGCTGCCGTGTTTTTTCCTGTGTGTAGACAGCTTCACTGAGAGAGATGGCCATGCTGAAACGTTGTAGTCAGAGCTCAAGAGAGATAGAAATCCTGGGATAAAATTGCACCTTATTGAAGTGGAGAGCTTCGATGAACTGCTTTTCTAAATTCTGCATTGATAGCAATATGTAATTTATTACAGAGGAGTAGAGGAGCATGCATCAGAGCCTGTCACTCCTAAACCTTAGAAAACAGATGACCTGACTGTAGGATTTAGGGATGAGGAGGGGTTATATTGTACCTTCCATCTCCTGCTTGCCCTGTGGTTGGAGAGCTTTGTGACTTGGGTCGGCTCCTCTGTGACTAACATGGACCTCATTCAAAGGAAATCTATCCCATAGGCTTGATGGGAAAGCACTTTGAAACGTACGATAAAAGGATTTAATTTGCTCTACCTTCCAACCTAATTAAACTTGAAAACTAGCTAATTGGTACTTTGTACTTACAGCTCTGGCAGTGATGAAAGGAGGAGATAATTGGAATAGAGGAAGAAGGAGGAGTAGTAGAAGGGGAAAAGAAATGCAGGGGAGAGAAGGGAGACAGGGATGAGGGGAAAAGGTGCTTTGTGAAACTTAGGTCACACCAAATTCTTGTACTTAATGTAGTAGCTACTGGACACTAGCGGAGACTAGATACTAGACTGTATCATCCTTACTTGGTAATAAATATGGCCTTGATTATCTTAGTGGTAAATAGCATCTCCACTAAACCACTCATACCCAAGATATTAAAAAGATACCCATTTTACATGTGTCCATGTTTCTGAAATATATATACATACACTTATATCTACCCATTTCAGCATACTTCTGGGGGGTAAAAATCTGCAACTTAATTCCACCTCACTTCCGTGGATTCATCCCTTCCTTAGCTTGAGGGCTGTACGCTCTGTAAGGTTAAGTGCAAAACACAATTGCAGCACTGACTGTGTTGAACCATTGCCAACAGTCTATTCCCAGATCTTACCTTACAGCCAGCCTTTTTCACCTTTCGGATTTGCTGCTGTCATCCACGAGTGAACTGAGGTGTAGAAATATTTCCCAGGGAAATCCCCCCTCCCTAGTCAGAACTAACAAATTACATAGCAGAAGACTAACAGGTTTACTGTATCAGTACTAAGCGCTTGAACTCCTAACAGCATGCTGTGGGGAGCAACCAGTGAAGAACTTGCCCTGGAAACTCTATTGACACTGATCTCCCATGCCTTTCCAGGAGACTTCTATGCAAACCTGCTTTTCTCTTGCCTCACAACATGACTCCATCAGTTGGCATCCCATGCCCAGTCTTCCCCTGTTCCTTAATTAAAAGCTCAGAGTTGAGTGTCTTCGAGCAGCAGGCTGTAGTCATCAGAACCTGAGCCCTTTCCCCACCTTCCTTGTCACTGGCAGTCAGTTTTCTCTCTCTTTCCTTCTTCATAAGTCATAGTATTTTATAATTAATATTTCTGCCTTGAGACAGCTCGCTTACAGCCATGCACAGGCAGACAGCTGACATCTTACCTTCTGATTCCCAGGACTGTATCTGAGACCCTCCAGTCCCTTTGACCGCAGCAT
The DNA here is from genome assembly GCA_013398735.1 of Nothocercus julius. NCBI lineage: Eukaryota > Metazoa > Chordata > Aves > Tinamiformes > Tinamidae > Nothocercus > Nothocercus julius. The sequence goes on along the minus strand of VZSV01000094.1, from coordinate 2,196,783 downwards.
TTCCATGGTTTACCAGCCCCTAATATCTCTTTGGATGGCAGGTAGCAAGTGGAGAATATTAGCCTCCTGCTACTGCTGTATATCAGTATGTGTGTGCTGGCAGAGGTGGGCAGAAGGAGAAAGAAGGAAAAGAATATAACAATAGAACTAATCTCTCGGAGCTTGGACAGGGATATATGATAGCAGAAATGAGTCAGTAAGATTTAGAGGCTGCCATGAATTTACAAATGAGAGATAGGGCAATATAGGGTACCAGGAAAAGGCAGGGAGGTGATGAGGAAGGGATGAAGGACAACAGAGAGAAATGTCGATGTTCTGAGTCGTCTATACTTCTGGATATTTTTTTTGCCAAATTCTTAAGAGTATGTTATGAACTTGCCAGTGTTGGTACCTAGTCTGATGCTTTGACCAGGATGGTGTGTTGATGCAGACCTTTCACATAATGGCAAGTAGCAACCCATGAGAAATCCTCATAAAAACAAGCCCTTCCGCTATGTGTGTAGCTCTTTCCCAGAAGACAGACTGAGCCATGCTGCTGCAGGTGTTGAGTACATCACTGAAGGTGTCCAGACACGTGTGGATGTGAAAATGACCAGTGATGAGAACTGAAAGGAAGAGGAAAGGACAGGAGATGAGGATTGTATATGAGAGTTAAAGTCTTGGGAGTGCAAGAAAGAGCAGAGAACTGGTTACCCAAGTGCTCTGAGATGTTTTCTGTGTCTGCCTAGAGTGTTCTGTGTGACTGGAGGGCTCACCTGCTATTTCCCTCCTCTGCACATATTTTCTACTGAACAGGTAAAATGTGGTGCAGCAGCAGTGCTTTTCTGAAGGACACAGTGGCTGCAAGAATGGATGTTGTAAGTGAAACAGGAGGGCACAAGGAAAGCTGCAGAACAAGATGTTAAGAACTGGCAGATGAGGATTTGGTTGCATTGACAGAGCTATTGGGCAGCCCTGGAAAGATGATCTTAAGGCTTGTGAATCAGGATCAGAATAAATAGGCAGGGCAGCTTAGAGGCCTCCAGACTACAGTGGGAAAAGGCTTTTCAAATTAAGAATGCAAACCGCCTTGCTTTGTGTCACACAAATGATTTAAAACTCTCCAAAAAGTTTCCGTGAAGCAGTTGGCAGTGAGGCAGGTACCAAGGAACCCAAAGGGACTGAACAAACAACTCATACTTAACTGGATGTCTTAACGGCTACTAGGAACTCTCGTTCCTTCTGGAAATTGAATTAATGGAAAGTGTTGCAAATAAGGAGTAAAATACACCTTGCCCCCAGGTTCAGTACAGTTTGGTTCATTGCTTTGTTCTTCCACAGCTCGTCTGGAGATGGAAGACGACAGAAAAGGATGAAAAGCTGTTATCTTTCCATAAAGAGTCCTTGCCAAGCAACTGATGGTGTTTGTTTCCAAAAGTCTTTACCCAATAAAAGTTATTCTATTTTTGAGATGGGAAGGTAAGGTACAAGTAATGCTATTAAATGGTAGAATCAAACCGGGGAAAAAAAGGAGTCTAAAGACCTGCATCTAGGCTGTGGGGCCCTCAACTGTTGTTCTGTACTCTACGAGTTAAATATCATTAACTGAGGGAGAGCAGATGTGCTGCTGGTCATGGTGTGTGATCAAGGCTCTGCTGAACATACATGAGGATGATGAGTTTTACCTCCTCAGTCAGAACTGTCAAGACTGAAAAATCATAAAAAGCCAGTCCCAGCCTTTCATGAGTCAGGAGATTTAAAATCATCAAGTCAAAGCACTCTGTGAGAGCAGTATTTCTAGTTAACCAGGTGGTGAGGCAAGGTGAAGAACATGCAACCAGAACCATGTGGCACCGTTGGCTACACTGCCAATGAGACAAAAATCTTTCCATGGATGAGATCAATTAGCACATTTTGTGAGGTCCAAGCCCTGTAATTCAACAGCCTCAATACTCAGTTAAATCACATTCAGCAATCCGGTGCTGTCAGTTGTTTACATCTCCCCCCCAGAAATGAAGAATGTCCACAAGGAAGAGTGAATCCAGAGATGTCAGGCCTGACTGCTATTCGCAACTGGCGCATAGTTTCATAGCAAAACCTGTGATGGCAAATACGATCTTCCAAACAGCCACATCCATATACATCGATAGAGCCATGGTTCAAATTTATTGCCTTGTCCATGCAAACAGCTATGGTTGCATTTCAAACTACCATAGCAAATGGACGGAGCTGTCCACACGCACTGTGCCCATGGGGTGAAATAGTGCAGCTGCAGAGCTCGGCTGTAAATAATAATAGAGGAACAATGAAGGCTTTGGAGAATCAGCTCACAGGAGAAAAAGAGATGCTCCCAAAGGGAACTTGAAGTGAGGCAAAGATGAAGAAAGTGGAAAGCTTTCAGAGGGGAGCATGCCAGAAAATAGGAAATGACTCAGATGTTCTTGGTATGGGGGAACTGTTTTGGAGAATTTTGTAAAAAGAAAGAAAAGGCAGCATCTGTGATACTTTGAAGTAAAGTCTCTTCTCTTAAAGCCACTTGCGTGGCTGGGACGGTTTCTTCATGAAGGAGACCATCTATATTTAGGATCAAGACTTGAAAACTGGGTCTGTTCCATTCCTTTTGAGGGTCTACGCCAGTGTAGGATTTTTTTAATTATTATTTGTATGTAATGCTGGAGTCAGCCAGGCAATTCTGCCTTTGCTGCAGTGTATGCAAGTTTGGTATTGGACCTGAGCAGAAGAGAAGAGGGTCTGTTGAATGGGGTCCTGTGTAGAGAAGTGTGGTGATAGGACAGAGATGCTCTTGGAATGGTTTCATTCACATAAGAGGGCTGGGTCCTACTGTCATCTTTTTACCCTTACTGTCCAGCATGTGTTCAGCTGCCTCATAGAAAACCCTGAGTCCTACTTAATTGCTGATGCACTAACCTGCATCCCCCAGGTAAATCTGCAGGTTGAATCAGTGTCTAGGCCTAGTTCACTGCTGTTCTCAGTGAGGTTGAGCTAGTTTTCTCAAAGGGACCTGTATGCTCTTCTCCTGTCTTTACCTCCTCTTATGTCAACCTCATTGCTCAGTATTTCCCAGATAACCAACATAGCAACACACAGCACTTCTGATAAATCATTTTCTCAGCAATCTGTCTGCATCTGTAACCAATTGCAAAATAGGATCCTTTTGCATTTTTTTTTTCCTATCCCTGTTCCCCCCTCTCCCAAAACAAATACCATGTATTTTGTGGCTGGCTAGCCAAAGCAGTCAGCAGTATGCTGCTTTGCTCACAGATATGTAGGAAATCAGTGAGAAGGAATTGAGAAATCATGATTCTTCTCATTTTTTATGCTGGCAGCTTGAAAGCTCTCTTAGCTGCCAGCCTTGCCAGAGTTAATGCTGTCTTCGTGTCAGTTGCATCCCTGTTCAGAGGCATGTACGACTTGCATGTTCAAGCAGATTGTCCCATTAGAGTGCCAGCTCAAAATTAGTCTTTCTGTGACCTGGATCACCATCCTGATTCAGTGGAAGAGGTTAGAACTTTCTGGACTCTTTCTGCCTCCTTAAACCTTCAGGCAAGACAGTGAGATCAGATGATACATATTTATAATACAGCCCGCCTGACACATTCCAGGGAGCTTGAGACACGGCAAGTTCAGAGAGCTAAATTAAACGGAGTTGGCAGAACAAATACACTTCCAGTTTGGTTTTAAAGATGAGAGGAAGATTGCTTAACTTGAGACATATTTCAATAGCATACCTACCCCCAGACTTACAAGCACAAACTGGTTCAGAGACTCATAGCACGTTGTGTTTGCAAAGGGTTAATGAAATGTTATTCCCAGGAGAACCACAACTGTAAGCTGGTAGAACTGATGCTCCAAAGGACAGGATAAACAGCAAGACTTGTAAGTCACTGGAGACTTTAAAGAGGTCTTAGGTCTGGAGGGGGAGACAGGGCATAGATCTGTCTCTGGGGACAGTTTTCCCCCCCACTGTGTTTTTCAATTATATACCTTGTAGGAAGAGCCCAATATCCAGAGGTTAAAAGAGATTAAGAAGGGAAAGATGCTGCTTGGAAAGCTAGCAAGGGGCTTGGCCTTTTTCCATTGATTTCCAAGTGCTCCCTGCACACTGCTGTGACATCGGACTGTTTGTGTGTGAGGCTAAAGTGCCATCCTGCTCCCTCAGCAGCTGCACTTCCTTCATCTGATCTAAATGGCAGCTTCCAAAGTAAAGATGAAAAGGGGGAGCATGATAGCCAGATCTCCTCCCTGATAAACAGTGCTTGGACCTACTCCAAATAAGCTCCTCACCCCAGTGCTGGTGGAAGTGGCCAGGCTGCAAACAAGTGCTTTTGAAAGCGTTTCTCATTGAGGAGAATCAGATCCTGTGACAGTACAAATCAATACTCTATGGTCAATTTGCAGTTTGCAGCACCACTTAACCCCTGCAGTACCCAGAACTAGCTCTGTTGCTCGTTGTTCATTGGGTGGCCCACAGTGGGAGCAAAAGGAGGTGTTAGACCTTAGACCCATAGATTGACCCATGGGCATTTTGATTAGTGAGGGTGGCTAGCAGGGATTTCTGAGCAAGAGGAGTTTCTTGTCTTGACTGGGTGACAAAGGCATGGCGTTAGCAGAGTGGATCCAGCAGCTTTTCCCAGCTGTATTAACTTGGGATCATGCTTGCTAGCGAGAAAAGGGTGCTTCTGGTGTCAGATTAGCTGAAGATACAGCCAGGCAAGCAGAGGTTAAACACCAGAGTGAAGGCAGAGCTGCTATTCTGCCTCTGTGTCCTAATATAAGTCAGAAGGAATGTTATAAGCCATTGCAGCCTGTCCAGCCTGGGTATTTGTTGATGTAACTCTCCTTTATGCAACTAGCTGCCACATGAGTGCCAAACCATCGTTCCGAGTATGACTTTGCTGTTGCGCTGAGTTCCAGCCTCGTGCACTTGGAAATCCTCCCCCATTGCCACACGTGCAGCTAACTCATCCCAAGAGCCAGCATGACCAAGGGTAGTTAAAAAAACAAATGCTCCTGACTGCTCTCTAGGTTGTCCTTTCTCTTCCTCCCACAGGCAGTAAGGCCTCATGACTCCCAAACCTCTCTGAGTGACCTGATACATCCCCTCTCCAATTACTCTTTGTTAAAGCCAAGACTACTGGGTATCTTCTGGGTCTGGAAACCCCTGGGGCATGGGTTTCCCCACTGTCTAGGTACTAATCACAGCATCCCTTTAAGATCATGCCCGTTTTGCTTTCCTCTACAATTTTTACTAGCCCAACTGGTACTTAAAGACTTTGCAAACCACTCATCTGTCTCTGATGAGGTTTTGGGAGAGCTTGGCCACATGCCGTGCAGAGCCAGCCCTCCATAGGGTGCCTACTTTGAAGAGCAAACCCAACTGCAAATGGCACATGGATATGCTTGATATTGGTGGGGATTTTGCACACATTCCAGCAAGGGCAATTGCTTTCACTAGGATTGGGGGCAGCTCAGTTCTGCCCACTAATGACCAGCTTTCTCCCCTGAACGCAAAGCAGAGGAGGCGTTTCTGGTTAAGTAGCTGCCGGCTGGAAAAGCATCAGCATGTCTGGAATGCAGCTTTAACCCCTAGTGACCTCTGCTTGCAATTCCTCCTGGAGTCTCCCCCAGTTGCATCTAATAGGTCTGCCGTTTGGTTAATAGCAGTAGCAACAAGGTGTTAACCCTGTGAGGTACAGCAGAAACAAGGACTGAGTTCCCATGTTCCCATTGTATTCATCAGCTCTAGTAGAAAGGGTAACGGAGATTGTTCCTGTCATCTCTAACCCATCTATCCAAGTCCCGCATTTGCCTCACCCTGCCCTCTCTCAGCTCTGCTGGACCAACTCCACAGGCCTCAGGCACTCCTGACTTAACAGAATCAGGGGCTTTATAGCCCTGTGTAGGAACATGGAGAGGCTCCTTGATTGTTTTGGGGGAGAAAATGGGCCCTGGAGTTATTTTACATTTCCTCTGCCTCACAGTCCTTAATTTTAGTTCTACTTCATTTCCTTGCAGCTCAACTGATGATAATGAACAATCAAATTCCCTTGGTAATTTATTTCTTCTGATGTAAAGTTTTGAGGAGGTGATGACACTTGAAATTGCCTCTCCTGGAGGAATAAAGGGGCCAGATCCTGATACCCATTACACCAAGGGCTGTCTCTGGATCTTGGTAGCCTGCTCGAGCCAGCTAGAGCAGACCCTGGCCACTAATCCGTGTTTAGTCAGAGATAGAGGCTGGCTGTCTTGACAAGTTCATTAAGGTCACGCTACTACAAGCAGCCACCAAATGAATTCTGTCAGATAGAAGGTGCAGGGATTGGAGCTCAGACCCTTATCATTCGTGTTAATAGAGCTAATTTGCTCAAAAATCTTCAGCAGCACTCATGTGAACATCTCAGTCTCTGCTTTGCTGTGTGTTCCGAGACACATTTACCTCCAGTTCGCTCCAGGATGCTTACACCAAGGAGCAACTGTATCTTGGCTGTACCCAAAAGACATGATCAGCTCTTTGTTAGCATTTATGCAGGGACACTGATTGGGGTTAACTCTGGGCATAGGGTATACAGGCAGGGAGACAAGGAACGACTCCGCTTCTCTGTGCTGTGGCTAAAAGCACATTAACATTACAGCAAATGGAAGTGTGGACTAGGCTGCAGTGCTCTTTATCTTCCCTGGTGCCCCACAGCCTCATCTGCTTCAGGGCTGCGTGTGACTGGTAGGTAACTGCAGCAGCAAGGGGAGCTCAAGACTGCTGTACTGAGCTGGCTCCCTGCCCTGCACGCCATCCCTCTCTGCAACCCCAGCTTCTCCCCAGCAGCTTCCTCCAGACCCCTGAGACCCACAAAAATCCAGACAAAAGAATGACGCTGCAGCCTCCCAGCGCACTGAGGTTGCTGCCAGCCATTCTGTACTAATGTGCTATATCTCCGTACTCTGAGGGGCTGGAGGTTAACATTAAACGTGCATCTTCACAGGGAATCCAGGGTTGAGTTCCTTGTGGGAAGGCAAACTGAAGCTGTTTGATATTCAGGTGGTCCTGACCTGGATAGCAATGGTGCTGCTTCCCCTCGAGCTCTTCACCTTTACCTTTGCTAGGAATGACATGTAGGACCCTTTTTTTTTTTTTTTTTTTATGATTCCCAAGAGTTTGGGGATGGCAAAACTGAGGAATTTTCTGAGCACCATTTATTTGGATAGTCCACAGCAAATGTATAGGTCTAAAGACTAGACTATGGAGACCTCTAATTCTCTATGGTTAGTTTTTAGTATTTCTTGAAGTAATATGTGGAATTCTAGAACACTGGACACAGAGGATGACCTGAAAACCTGTAGACCGCTTTACTAAAAAAATTAATACAGCTACTAGTTAATAAAGAACTAAATAGTAGGAGTTGGGAGCTGAATATATAGTCCTGATGCCTGATTTAGCCAGAACTCCCAAAGCAGATCTGAGTCCCAAGGCCATGCTGTAACCACTGGATAAGCCTTTCTCATCACTTAATCTCTTCCCTGCACCCTAGTTCCCCACTGTGTGTGTCAGCCTTTTGGGCCTAGCAGTCAGCTGAGAGAACAGAAGCCCTGGAAGGGAAGAGAAGCCCTGGCGCCTTCATGGAGCTTGCAGGACTGCCCTGTGCATCTTCTCCATAGTGCTGAGAGCTGCCCTTTCTCTGGGCTCTGCTCTTCCTCATCTTCAGCTCCCTCCCTCGTGCTGTTCAGGTAACACTTTCAAAGCAGAACCTGCAAGCAAACTTTTCGGTCGGTTATAATTGGGAAATCTCGCATGGAGCTATAAAACATCAGTTAATATGCTGGAACTATCTAGTTAAATGCCAATTATAAATGCCCATAAGCTCCTCAACTCAAATATATTAATAACACAATTAAACATTTATTGCTTATGTAAATTATAAGTTAAGTTAATCGGACATCACAAAACCCCAGGAAGTGACCATTTAAGTAACTAATTTCTATTTAATTGTGATTCCCTCCTAATACAAAAGCCCCCGTGCCATTAGATCTGGACTGCTCTGCAGTGTTTATTTGAGCCACTCAGATTCTGCATTCCCACTCTGGTATCCATTCACAAGCCCAGACAGCTGCAGCATTCATATCAACAGCTGTGGACTTGGCACAGCTGGCAGCAGCTGGCTTGGGTGCCCCTCCTGCCTGTTGCTCCTTCTCCCACCTCCTCTTTGGCTGAGCTGTGCAGCCAGAATAAAGTCTCCTCCAATCCCTGTGGATTCAGAGTGGGTAGAGAAAGGGAGATTCAAAGGCATCTGTTGGGGATAGAAACTGAGAGCATGTCTGTGAATATCTCATAGGCAGAACTGTGGTTTGATGAGCAAGATTGGGTTTTGGCTCTCTTGAGCCCATCACCTAGCATTGATACTGGTTTCCTGCATCCTTTTGTTCCAGTCATTTCACTTCTCTGTATCACCCCCAAAGGAAGGGCACTCTTTAGCACCGTGGGGAAATTGTGGACTGCAGAGGATGAGTGTTTCAGGATGGGATGAGCTTCCTGGGTGTATGAAACTGTGTGCCAGCAGAAATCTACTGTTTATTATTATTTCAAAGAGGTAATTGGAAGGGCTTTGGTCTACAGCAGAGTGAGATGAGGCCTGGAGATGGGAAATGAAGTGCTTCATTCCTCAAGGGATGGAGACATTTCCCCTGGCGAGCAGAGTCTATGAGGCCAGGGCCATACGGATGGGTTCCCTCCCTCCAAGCGACAGGCAATCAGTTAAGCCTGACAGGTGTGAAGTTGGCAATTTTCTTTTCAAAACTGTGAGATAAACAGGCTGGCAGGAATTTGAAAGGAACAGAGAGATAGGGAAGAAATGGAAATATTCAGATGCTTCTTTCCATAGGGCTAGTGGTGGTTTGCAGGCAGATGAATGGAGGAAAAGGGTTCACTCTTCATATCCCCAAATGTACCAGACACTTGGGCACTAGGCTAGAAAAGAGCTTGACAATCAATCATGTGTCAAATAAAGAGAAACTCATTTTTCTTCCAAAGGGCACTTCCTCTGATCTTGTGGAATTTAGGTAGCACTGAATTGCTCCTACAGACCCTCTCAGCAAGATATAGGAAAGTGTTTTCTGCAAAGGGGCAGAAAGGATATTTAGTGCCTGTTCTGCCCTTGAGCAATTTTCATCCCAGAATCCTACAGAGTTCAGCCAAAAGCCTGCATGTTTTTTGGGGGGACTTGGGTTTGGTCCAATAATTGTGAAAATCTGTGGAGAAAGAAATGTCCCTAACACACCTTGGACTGGGCTCTTTCAGGTTTGAGGTCAGAACATTCATCTCAACTGCTCAAGCTAAAGGAGCAACTCCAATGGCTGGTAGCAATAATAAATTATTACCTTTTGACAACTCATCTCCAGAGGGTAATATAACATCTTTAACCTATATTTAAAAGACGTTCACATTTATTATGCTGTGCATGCTTCTGCATAGCCATGTCTGACTGTCTGATTGCTGCTTGCCAATATGTAAAATTTTAGGCGTGAAACACACATGTTTTTTCTTTTTTTCTTTTTTCTTTTCTTTTTTTTTTTTTTCTTTTTGATAAGCTGATCCTTATTCTGCAGACATTGTGCAAGAAAAAGCCTGTATCTAAACAGGGAAGGCTGTGAAGTGCCTTGCTTGGAGGACAAGTTGAGCAGCCCCCCTTCTCTTTCTGCCAGACATCACTGAGGGCATTTGAGGCTCAACAGCACTTCTCAGTGTCACAGGGTCCCCTGGCAGGAATACATTAGCATAAAGTGACTTCCTAGAACAAGCATGTTCATACAAATCAAACTCAGGTTTGCAAATAATCTGAAACCACAAAAAAGAAATTAATCAAATGTATTTGTTACTACAAATAATTCACCCAGCTCTATTCTAAACCGGCAAGTTTCTCTCACTTCTGTTTTTAAAGTGATTCTGGACTAGCTCTAGGAGACTCAGTGGTACAGTTTGACCTTAGCTGATCTTGGATTTGCATAGGGGTTAGAACTTATCTCTCAATGAATTTTATATTGATAGGTATTTCTGGACTGATGCTCTGTGACCTGACCTGCCTCTAGTGTCCCTACAGCTTCCAACATTTTCATAGCCAGAAGCCATGCTTCATTTTGACATCTCCCAGGTATGCTGCCTTTATCTGCCAGTTCAGAGTCTGCCATGCTTGGGTGTACCTCGGGAGATCTGCTTCATTCTGACTGTTAAACAAGGCCCAGTATGGAGGACACAATCTCCTCCTCAGGTGTCTGCGCCCGGGGATATTGGGCAGATTGCCTGGTGATTCCTTGCTTGTGCTCAGCTCTATTTCACTCTCACTCACTACAAATCCTACTTATCTGCATTAATCTGTGGGGGTAGAAATAAATATAACTGCATTATAGTTAGAAAAGCTCTAAATTCTTACATCAATGAGAAGCCCAGCTCTCTATCATCATAATGGATAAATTCAGCCCTCGACTCTTAGGGCTTGGTGCTTCTCCCTCTTCCAGGGAGTTAAATGTAATGGTTTTCACTCAGGGCTGACTGACACTACTGATGGGCACTGCTCAGAGCTGTATGTATGGCCCCAAAGCAAACCAGATCCTCCTATTATTCATCATCTCCTGCCCTGACCTAGCTCCTCCACTGACTAATTGCTGGCACCTCAACTGATTGTCAGGGTTCTAAAGCTGCTTTTGCAGCCCACAGTGCTCGCCTGCAGAGATGTGGCTTTGAGAAGAGATCCAAGTCATGCTGCCATTTTTCCATGGGCTACATGCATTACTGGCATTCCCGCCCCCAACATGTTTCAGTTTTGTTCCAGAGAAACACAATACTTAGGGGCACGGTATGAGAGTCAGATCCCGCTGTGTTCAGCTCTCTGCAACCTGAGCTGCCGAGAAGAGGCCCCATGCAATGGGTTTTATCCATCATTGCTTAACTGTAAGACATGGCCTAGGAAATCAGTGCAGAATTTCCCTGGGGTGCATCCCAGCAGGACTGTGATTAAAGGCAGCCACTCCCATCCATTTTTCCATGTTGCAGTCCCATCCCAGCTCTCTTGTGCCCCTCTGCATCGTGGTCTCTCCTGGGGCTACTGACCTGACAGACAGCAGCTGAGCAATGCTGTGCTGCCAACATCTGTCGTTACCAAAAGAAGCTGGCAGAAAAGGATCATCCTACCCTGGTATCAAAGAGACTCCTACTGCTCTGGTGCATGCTGCATACCTGCTGACAGGGAATGAATAGTCTGCATGAAATTGCTCCTTTCCAGCTTACTCCTGAACCCTTTTCTCTGTGGCCAGCTCATCTCTTCATAAAGGATTTCATTCTGAGTTCAGATTTCGGTCAGGATCCTTTTCATTCTCTCTTTCTGATGAGGAGTGTTGGGTTTTGGTTCGAATCCATCACTATTTCAGGGATTTTTTGTGGTCAGGAAACAGAGTTAAAGCAACTGGAAAATCTAACAGCATCTGTCTTTATGAATTTACAAGGCTATATCACACTGTTAGTCACAATCTTACATGGCTGGGGGTCGACAACATGTCCCACAGGCTCAAAGTTTTGGAGTGAATCTTTGCTAATCACTTGGAGAAAATCATTCTCCAGCGTAACATTGATGTGAAGAAGCTGGGAGCAAAGATCCATACCCAGGAGTGTTCTGCCCTCTAGGCCAGAGGCATGGCAAAGTGCCTGTTGACCTCAGTGCGAGGAAGACCATGCATGCCTTCTCCGATCTCAAGCTTGCTTCCTTTCTCCCTCCCTTGCAAAAATATGCATCTCGCAGAGCTGTCTGCCTCAGTCTTTGCAAACAAGGCTTTCTTTGTAGCATGCATTTGCAGTCAGGAAATTGGAGGAAAGGCAAAAGGCAAACTCTTCTTCCCCATTCAGGAGCTGCTAACTGAGATGCAGGGATGCCATCTCACTGACCTTTCCTCAGTGGCGACCCTTAGCATCCCTACAGCCTTTGGATGTCTTTGATGCATGCCTGCCTCGGTAGCCAAACATTGCGCAGTGAGAGCAACCCAACCTACTAGCACATCAGCCAAGGGCTGGTCTATCCCACTAGCCTGACTCTGACAGCAGCTTATTACATAACCTTTGAGGGATATTTCTTACATAGGTTTTTCTAAACAATTTTTAGTCCAGGTTAACTCTTGGTCTCAGTGGTGCCCTGTGACAAAGACTTTTGCAAGTTCCATGGGCGGGAGAAAAGACCTCCTTTTGTCTGTTTTGAATCTACTGCTCAAGAATTTCACAAATACCATGCATGTCCCTGGCAAAAAAAAAAAAAAAAAAATCAGTATGCCATTTTCGTTGCCACATTCTCCAGAACACTTATGTTTTCACAGATCTCTTAACCCTTAGCCTTCTGCCTTTATCTGCAAGCAAATCACATTACAAAATACTGCACATCATGGTAACAGACCTAGAACTTTGGAGATCAAGTGCCATTTCAGTCAGTGCTACTCCCCTTAAAACCACCAGCCACAGGTTGCAGAGCGATGCTGTCTCAGATGCACAAAAAAGAAGGGAGAAATGTTTCTTTTTTTAAAATTCTTTATTTATAAAAAGTACATTTTTTTCCACAGCTGAGCCACTATTGTTTTTTATACAAGTAAAAGGAAGGGTGATGCAACACCCTGCCCACACAAATTATAACCATGAAAATGCCCCCCTGGACCCCAAACAAACAAATTATTACAAAGGATGGAAAACAAACAAACAAACAAAAAGAAACAAAAAATCGTAAAAGTCCATTACATTATTATTATTTTTATTTTTCATTTTTTACAAAAGCACTTACAACACAGATTACAAAAAAAAAAGTGGGGTTGGGGTTGTTTGTAGTCCTTATTCCACAATGATAATTACAGCAGGAGGAAGAAGAAAAAGAGAGATCAAATCACTGGAGTTAAGGAATCACACTTTAAAAAAAAAAAAAAAAAAAAAAGAGAGAGAAGAAAAACCAGATCCTCAATGAGAATAGCTCCACAAGTGCCAGTTTATGCTAGTGGAGGATCTGATTCCATATGCTTGTTACATTCACCCTCAAGTACATAACATATGGAAAGTCACACTGGTCCAAAGTAAGAACTCACCCCCGCTAAGGCTTGGGTTTCCTTCCTTTGCTGGTGCACTGAATCCTTCCCCCTTGTCCCACTGCAGAAGGTCAGCACCGTGTGCCTCCAGCACCTCAGCCCTAGCTGTCCTCTCTGCAAGCTGCTGACCTTCTGCTGACTCCTCTGCCCAGCCCAGCATCTTGCCTTCCTGACCTGGAGCTGCAGGGCGACCAGCCCTTGGAGCAGAGGCAGGCGAGTTTAAGGAGCAGCGTGCAGACCCAGGGTATCTCACCCTCCCCTACCAACAGGCTTCCCTTGCCTCTCTCAAGGAGCTGCTCAAATCAACAACAAATTGCATCAAATATAAAGAGGAGGGAAAAGGGGCAGGGGGTAGGGAAGGAGGATTTGCAAACTGGGGAAGGGTAAAGTGCTATCAAAAGCCACGTAGACTAAAAAATGGGCATCAGTGCACACGATGCTGGCAGTGTCCTCCTCTTCCCACCAGGGCCCACTGCCTGTGGCCCAGCAGAGCAAACACAAACCCTGTAACTTTGGTGCCAGAGCCAAAGTGGGAATTTTACAGTGAAGTTTAACTTGCTGGCCAAAGGTTTGCTCTCCTCGGTCAGCTTGCATGGGCTCTTTGAATGAAGCCCTCATGTAGACCACACGTTCAAAACCATGATGGTTCAAAACCATTTTTGCAGAACCTCTCTGGCTAGGAGAAGCCAAGACTAAAGTCTGCATCTCCAAACAGCCTTCTTGGGCATTTCCACCAGCACCTCCTGTCCAGTTTGCGCAGAGGTAGTAGAGTCCCTACCCATCATCACAAGCCCTCCAGAAAAATCATTAACCTTTTTACCAGACAGCTCACCTGCAGCATACCTGCAGCATATTGCTTTTCCTCTTAGAAAAAAAATGAGCCTGGGATGGCCCCCACACACACCCTACATATTTCTATATTAAAAATACTTCTCAAATCTTTGTGCAGCTGGCTAACATAACATATTTGCCCATCTCTTGTCCTTCTGGGCAACTGAGCACCAAGCTGTACGGGATGGGGCTTTTCCCTCTGCTTTTTCATCATAATGACCAGCAACCTATAACTCTGAAAATCTGTTTGTGTGTGCATGCATGTATGTGTGTGTGTGTATAAGAAAGAAACAGCAAAGGAATCTAGCAGTCCCCCTTCTAATTGCATTCCCTTCTGTAGTTGCCTGAAGATCAATCTTCTGAATCTTTTTCTCTAACCCTCAGTGATTTCTGCTGAACAGTTGTTGTGTTTCTTTTTTGTCTCAACATTAGGAAAATGGCTTGCTTTGTTCCTTATGTCTTTGCAATCAATTTGGTGCTACCATTTGAGTTTGTCTATTTTTTTTCTAAAGAAATCTTTTTTTTTTTTCCCTGCTGAATTAAAATGATTTAACAAAAGGGAAAAAAATATCTTGTAATTAAATAAGGGAAAATAACATCACTAGGGTGAACTGCAATGAATAATCCCAGGCATAAACTCCAGCAGGGAAACAGCTGGGGTGTTTTTGTGCATAAACTACGTGCTCATTTCAGGTTATGACACAGATGCATTTGCTTCTGTACAGCTCCTTGAATACAGCCCAAATGCACCTGCATTTCCACTAGTGGGCCATCTCCTGCGGTAAGAGCTACAGGAATGTACCACATGGGCTTAATTTGACCCTTGTCCACTTCTCCCTCACCTACCTGTTCAGGCTTCCCCTGAACTTAATCTTGAAGTGCCACAGGTTCTGCCTCAAGTTGCCTTTCAGGATCAGGGTTTGGGAAGGGCAGAGAGAAAAGCACCATGCTGATATGTCTTTTGGCTGAAATGAACCTAGTAAAGGGAACTGGACAGTGCACCTCCTTTCAACTGGTTACAAGGCAATCAACAATGCCTCTGAGGCACTTTGCCAATACCAAGTGCCTAGGCAGTGGACACTTTCCTGGGAACATGGAGAATGCCCTACCCAAGCAGAAGGCAAATTCACATACAACTAATGGGATATACACGCTCAGTTCCAGCCTGAAGTGGGGCAGCTTCCCGGACAGCAGCATTTTCCTAGCACCTGGCCTGAGAGAAGGCCATTTCTGTGCCCGCAGGCCTGAGAGATTATGGGAACATGCTCCACCCTCACCCAAGGGATACCCAGGGGAATCACCACACCATCATCCAGCTCCTGGGTGTGAAGGGAAGGATGCCACAGCAAACAGTTTTGATCTCCCAAAAGGCAGTTTCAGTTTGTTCTTCATGAGGTCCAACAAGGACATTTTATACCTTCTTAGCACCTCCGATAACAGGAGAGTGGAGAAGCAGGGGCTTTTCACTTAAGTCAGCCTGAGGGTCCCTTGGAGAGGTGGCCCAGCTGGCCCAGACTGTGAGCTGTATGTATGTAGCCGCAAAAAGTGGGTCAATTAAAGTCGGTGTCTTGACTCCAGTCTGCCAGCATCTGGACCATCCAGAGGAGGTGAAGCACAAAGAGGCAAGTGACACCGTCCCCAAGGAAATGAATAGATAGATCCTGCCTCTCTCTGAGCTCTCAGCCGGCTGGCCGACAGCAGCATGAGAATGAATGCTGGGCTTTCACTCCCTGAAGCAGCTCCCAGGTGGCAGGATTTACATGGGCTTCAATTTGGCATCTCTAATGAGCTCAAACTCCACGTTCAGGTATAGACAGGTATCACCTTCTTCCTGATGCTAGTGGAAAAAACTGATCTAATTACCTTCAAGGGCCCCCTCAGAGCAACTTAAGTCATAGAAGGGAGTGATACCGCTATTGTATCAAAGCAGCTTTCAGATGAGACATCAGTCTAATTTTTTCCCATACATTTTTTCTCCTTCCTCACTGTAGCTTAAGGGCTAATCACTTACCACCCCAAGAGTCTCTTGGCCAATTAGCTGACCTTGCGAGGGAGAGCCAGAAGCAAAACTCTGCACAGAGGTAGCATTTCCCTGTGGCAGTGGGAGGCAATTACAGTAGTGGTGTGATGTTGAAGGGCCCAGAGACGAGGAGGAGAGGGAAAAGACTACTGAACCTTGAACTTGCTGAGTATCTCACTGCTATGCCATATTATGCTAAGGATTTTCCACTCTAGGCTTGCCCAGGTCCTGGGTGGAAAATAATATTCTGAACTACATTAATAAGCTAATACGGCAGGGCTCCTTCCTAGATTTGTGCTGATGCACAGTGATCCTCTCCCAGGGAGCAAAGGGTGTGCCTTAGCAGAAGGGAACTGCATACATGCCCTAGCTTGGAGTACCATATTGCTCCCTACTTCCTCTTTTTTTTTCTCAGAAACCTGCTGTTTTATGAATTCCCTTATGGCTAAATACTTGGACAGTATGGGAATGGACAATTAATACTCTAAAGGGGCTGCATCTCAAAAATGATACCTGTAAGTGCAAGGCTAACAACTTCCAAAGCCTGTTTCCTAGGATTTCTTATTCCTATTTCCTTCAGCCATACTGTAACTTAAAAATAGCCACACACGTTCTGTCTTCCTCCAGCCCAGTCTGCACCATTTGTCAAGCTTTGTACCCTTTTGTCAGCTAACTTCTCTGTTTTCTGTGCCCCTGGCGGGCAAAAGCCTAGCATTTGCCTGCAGTCCCTGCTGTGTTTCACCCATGCAAAGGCGCACTCGCCTCCTGGGTAGCTAAGTTGTAGGCAGCTCTTATTTGTGTTGCAGATGTATAGGATGCACTGCCTTATGCAGCCATCTCCCCTCCCCCCCCGCCCCAGCATGCTGTGGGACTGTTAGCAAACACCACCTCATTTCACAATTGCTTATTTGCACAAACCGTGGCATCTGCCACTTCCATTTGCTGCAAACAAGGAGGGTAATCAACAGTTGGGACTCTGTCACCAGCTGGTCTCTAAGGGCTCTGTAGGGCTAGCAAGGAGCTGGGACATCAAGGTCTCCCTCTTGCAATCTTGTGCTTGCAGTGAAATGTGTTTGCCAGATCAGATTAGGGGCCCCTGCCCATGACTAATACAGAACATGAAAGAATTTCTGCTGGACCTGAGGATTTTCTAAAAGGTTGTGGTGTTTTGGTTTTTTGTTGTTGTTTTTTCTTTCTAAATCCAAACATCTCCTTGCATTATATTTCTGTGCAGAGAAAAATTTCCGCTCTGAGCTTGATCTTGGTCACCCAAAGACTGAGCTTTGAAACTTTTTCATAGCCCTTTTTGAAGCCTAGTTATGAAATTTAGATTTAAAAGATTAATCACTTGAGAGCAGAACTTTGGTAAAATGCATTTCTGAATTACAAACTGTGTAGAATCTGCTGCATACCCCAAAGCTAGATTACAGTACATCATGGCTAAGGTACACTGCTTAGCAATGCTGTTCTGTCCTGACCCAGATTACAGGGTTCATTCAGACTTTGGTGGTAGGGAATTAAAGCTGTGTGTGTGCTGTTTTCCAAGGCACAAAAGGGAAGTTATTCCCTCTAACAGCCCCTAATAATGAGTCCCTACTAGTAATCAAAGAGATGGAGAAATGTTAGAAAATTCATTTCCTTCATTGTGAGGGTTACTTGTAATAGGGTTGGGGGTGGAAAATGAGATCTCCTAAATCCATACACTGTGGGCTTTCACATTCGGAATAGGGATGAACTTGGCTGGCACAGTTTCTGTTAGCTCAACGCTCCTGGCAGCCGAGGACGGACATGGGAAAATTTAGCCGCCTTTCTTAAGGTCCAGCACAAGAGATCCCATGGGAATCTCTGTCTGCCCTGGTTCAAGTGGATACAAACCAGCCTTCCTATGCTATTTGCCTCTTCTGCCAGAAACCAGGAAGCACAGAGGGCTGGCAGGAACAGCAGAAAGATTACAGTGTAACAATCGGATTTCCCATTCCCTTACACCACTAACACAATAAAAGCAAGCTACAAAATGTGGAGGGCTCAGGTTGAGTGTGGTGTTGCTTGTCCAAAGCACTGCACACTCCACAGAAGCATCAGGGCCTGCGTGGGCCAGAGATCTGGCCTTGATTCATCTGCATGGGTCTGACTCTCCACCCTCTGCTTTACAGCAGGATAACCGCTGGATGCTATGGAACAAAAGCCAGCGGGTAAGGCAGGAGGAGAATTAGTCCTGCTATATTTAGATATGCATGATAATACAGCTCAGAAAACTGGGGATTTCTTTCCAAACAAAAGATTTATTTATACATCAAATTAAAATACACACACACACACACACACACACACATACACACATACACACACACACATACATGAAGGAAAAAAAATACAAAACAAACAAACAAACAAAAAGAACACCCAGTGAATCCCATTTGGATACAGTCAGTGTCAGACAGAGGGCCCCGGGGTCCAGAACCCCATTTATCCACAGAGCAGAGCTAGCAGCAGTCCAAGCCTCCCCATCACAGCGCAGTGGCACAAGGGAGGGAGGATAAGATCAGTACCCCAGGCTCACTTGTTCCTACCCTGTCTACCCAGGCTTTGCTTAGAAGAGGGATGGGATGGTGGGGAAGTGACAATCAGCACAGTCTTAAGGGACAGATCTGAAAGACAGGGTTGTTGCTAAAAGTTAGAGATGGGTGCCCCCATGCTCTGGCCTCCCACCCCCTCAAAAGAAAGATGTAAACGCGTGACGATTAAGCCTTAGTGGTATAATGAACATAGGGGGCTGGATCCAGAGCCTACTGAAGCCCTCAAAGACAGTGGATCGTGCCCTGGGAGAACCTGCCCTGTGAGGCTCGGTGGACCAGGGCTGAAGTCGGTGTTTGTGGAAGTGGTATTCGCCAGCCGCCTTCCCCAAGCAAGGGCAGAAAGGTGTGTGTGGCATTCGCAGCCAGCGCTGTGGTGTGCCAGCATCAGCTGCACCATGGCCAGTGCTAGCAACAATAATAACGACAACAAAAAGAGTCCACATTTCTCTGAGCCGTTGCAGGGGGGGGGGAAATGTCAGCAATAAATATTCCTTTTCTTTCTTTTAAAGGAACACTCAAAGAGAAAATGAAAAGTCAGGAAATAACAAATTGCAGGAGGAAAATGGTAGCTCCATTTCCCTGCACTGCTATCAGTCCATGCACCTGGGGTTTGTTCTAGGGCTTTTTCTCCCCCTTCTCTCCCTCTCTTCCTTTTACTGAGTTTTTAGAAACTGGGAGGCGATGTTCCCAGGAAGGCCATGGGCAATGGGAGTGCTATCCAAACCCCTCTGAAAGCAAAGCAAGTAGGAAAAAAAAATCACTTCATCTCATAATGGCACCTAAGTTTCCTTTGCCATCACCTTTTTGGCCTCGGTCCTGTGGACAGCCCATCTGATCCCCTCCTGAGGTTAACAACAGAAGAAGACAAAAACATACAAATTCCAGTGTTTTTGGGGGTGTGGAAGTGGGAGGAAGGAGCTCAGGGAGGGAAGCAGGGCTGAAGGGCAGTCTGAGACATGAAGACACAAATGGAGTGTAATATACAGGCTGGGCAACAGTCGTTAAAGCAAATAGTAACACCTAAGCCACCGACCAATACAAACACCACAGAAGGGGACGAAAGTCATCAGAGAAATCAAAAAGCAAAAACCGAAACCGAGAAAATAATTACCCAACCTCCCCCCTCCCCTTATACCTCCCATTTAAAAAAAAAAAAGAAAAGATCTGTAAGCAAAGCCGCCCTCCCTCGCCGCTCGCCGCAGCCAGCCCCCGTCACCTCCGAGCCGGGGCGGGAGCATGCCAAGTCCGTGCGGGGCGGCGACGTGCGTGCGAGTGCGGGAGGGCGCGAGCGCGGCGCGTGCAGTGCGGGGCGAGCGGCCCGCAGCCCGGCTCGACGGGGCGCAGGGCGGCGGGAGGGCATCGCTTGCGTGGGGAGGGCTTGTGTGTGTGTGTGTGTGTGCGCGCGCGGTGGGTGCGCTGGTGGGGCGAGGGGGCGAGCTACACGTACCACTCCTTTTTGGAAATAAAAGACCCGTCGTTCTGCGAGACCATGTTCTCCGCTATGTCTAGCTGCTCGGGGTCGTACTGGAAGCCGAGTGTCCTTTCGTCATAAGGTTCAGGGTGGGCCTCTCCCTCGTCGACTGTGAAGTAAGGCCGCTTAGCATCCTCCTCGTACTTGTTGGGGCCGCCCAACTTGCGCTCGCCTCCTGCATCCTCGTCCTCGTCCTCGTAGGTGCTGCCGCCCAGCGGGCCCGGCTTCTTCTCGTCGTCCGAGTCGTCGGGGTACTGGAGGTTTTGGGCCATGGGGGGGTGATGCTGCGGGATGCCGGCCTTGCTGTAGCCGTTGCCATACACATGCTTCTTTGTGCTGTAGTCACCCTTGAAGGTGTGACGCCGGCGCCGGAGCACCACAACGAGCACCACAGCCACCACCAGGACCAGCGAGACGCCTCCCACTATGCCCCCAATCACGGGTGTGGGGATGTTCGGCTGCACCACGGATTTGCGATCATCGTTTGGAGACGGGGTGTAGGGAAATTCTGGGTAGGAAAAGACAGATGGAAGGGGGAACAGTGTCAAACCATGCGGAATTGCACCCTTGCTCCGTGCTCTCGAAGCCGCTTTTTGCTTTCTTTTTTTTTTTTTTTTTTTTTTTTCCAGGTGGAGGGGTGGGAAGATGAGGGTAAGGAACAGGGAAGGGAAAAATCAGGGAAAGGATGAAAGGGTGCATCCTCAGAGGGGATGAGCGCGAGGGTGCTCTGCGCTAGCCCAGGGCACGCAGCATGCCCTGCTGAGCCACATGCAGGATCCCAGCTGGCCAGAAGTCATGTTTCCCATCCCAGCCCACCTGCTGCCTCCCAGAGTGCTCAGACTCGATTCCTTGAGAGCCTGGATGCTTTCCGTTTTATCCGGAAGGCATTTCAGATCCATTTTGCCAGAGCAGACCGACAGCCCTGGGGCTCTGCTCCGAGTTGCTGTGGTCCCGCCGGTAGAAGTCCACCTGCTCCAGTGCCTCCCACAGCATCCCAGCCCTGCCTGACCCCAGCTGGGCTCATGCGGGTCAGAAAAAAGTAGCACCCTGTCACCGTCCCTCCCCTGGTCCCCACACGCATGAATTATTTGTGGCTACACAGAGCTATTCGGCGTCACAGCTTGCTGACGATCCCGCTCGCTGACCTGGCTGCGCTCTGAAGAGCACAGGTACAGTGCTCCCGACGTTTCCTTTTCTTCTCTTAGTGCCACTGCATAGTGCCACTGCAGATGCTAATCTTGCTCCTACAGATACCCTGACCTATTTAAAAATAAATAACTAAAAAGAGACAAAGGAAAGCAAAGGGAGAGAAGCTGTCTTCTCTTTCATGCTGTTCGACACATACATTTCGTTACAGATGAAGTTACAAGACTTAAAATGCCTTCCTAATGCTCTCTGGCTTTGGTTACAGCCCCTGTCCAAGCTGCTTCCTTCACCAACTGCAGTCCAAAGCAGCATTTGCTGATGGGCAGAGAGGAAAAAGAGATAGTGAATGCACAGCCTTGGGAGCAGGCAGCCTTGCCTTCTCCCCTCACAATGTCTCACCCACACCAGGACATATCCTCTCCGTGCAAACACCTGAGATGCTGGTTCAGGCCGTGTGCTCGTTACACAGGTGAAGATTGAGTTGCTTTGAATATCTGAGGGGAGCTTGGGCTGCGAGCAGCATCCAGGAGCATCGTATGAGGAGCAGTGTGGCAGCATGGGCTGCTCTCACCACGCTCAAGGCTGCTCCAGGTTTGCATCATGCTTGTAGCCCTCACACCGCTTTCTCCACACCCCATCTGTGAGTTGTTACTGTGCTCTGCAGCCTGCTGGCCCTGGCTTTTTACCCGCTGGTGCTAAGGTGCTAAGGACAGATGCAGGATGAGGAGCAACCTCAGCCTGCCCAGAGAGGGCGGCTGCCAGGACGGGGCAATGGGGAGTGAGGGATTCGAAGGAAGCAAGTTAAACAGGCTGCAAGGCAGAGTCTGCTTCCTGCCCCCTCTTCCCAAGCCTGTGGGACTCTGCTGCTGGCAGCCAAGTGTCTGCGTTAGGGCAGGAAATCTCAAGCAGGCCAGAGCTGGGCAGGGAGGGAGCTTCCCTGCAGCACAGCTTAGCCACCCTCTAAGGAAGAGGGTAGAAAAGAGTTTCCTCTGGGCAGAAACTGCTGCAGATTTGGGGCAACAGGACTGAGTAAGAGTAATCGTTGGCCTGCCCCTTCTGGGATAGAGTTTTGCTTGTGCCCAAGAGCTGTTTCAAACCATTCCTGCCTTTCCCCAGAACCCTCCCAGGAGAGAGGGGAACCCTCCCAGGAGCCTGGGTCGCTCTCCAAAGACAGAATTTGGACAAAGAGTGAGGGCACCTATTTTAGCATAAGAGCTGGGGTTCTGTTCTGGAAAGACAAAACCACAAGCTGCAGCAACAGAAAGCTTGTCACAGCCAACTGGTTAATGGAAAACCTCTCTGCAGAGACAGCAGGAAGTGTCACGTCCATCCCCAGTAGTCCTGGCTGCCGATGGCTCAGTTTCCCCCACACTTGCCTCCGCAGCTCTCACCACCCTGCCCATGCCACCACCCCTGGCTTGTCTTTAACTTCACCCCCCAGCCTTGCAGCTCCAGACTGAAGAAGTCCTCCGAGGACTTCTCTTTGGAAGTGCTACCAGGACTTTCTCAATAGCAGGACCGCTCCTGTGCTTGTGACCAGCGGTCCCAGCATGCCACCATGAGAAGACTCAGCTGTGGCACACATGCCAATAGGGGAGGGAGGCAGGGGCTCCTTCGCACGTCCTCCTCTGCCTCCCAGCTCTGGAAAACAGATGGATCGGAGATGGGAGTTCTATTACTTCAAAAGGAGCTTGGCCCATTTTTCCATTAACAGCCCCATTAGCAGCCCAGGTTGTAGGCTGTAGACGAAATGAGGGGGAAAATGTTTTTCTACCTCTGTCATATACGTTATTTTTTTCGTGCTCTTTGAGCTGCTCACCCCCAAGATAACACTTGCCTCCGTGCCACCCCCCCCACCACCACCAACGCAGCGGACACAAAAATTAGCACGACACTGTGTTGGATTTCACACGTTGCTTGAGGAAGAAACTATTTTTGCTCAGATCCCATCCCAATCCCCCTTGCAATGTCCCAGTTCCCATGCCAGAGAAAACAAAACCGAACTGTGGGAAGAGACAGAGAAAAGAGTTGGGAGATTGCAAGCTTGCCGTCAGCCCGCCGCACTCCCCCAGAGCTGGGAGAGCGGGTGGCTCTGGGGTTGCAGGGAGGGACGGCGGCAAAGGGGTGGGCAAGAGAAAATGGACGAAGAGGAGGAGTTCCTGCCCCAGAAGGCGGAGGGGAAGGCCGGCCAGGAGCAAAGCGGCTGCCACTGGATGGCGGTGCAGACCGGTGGGCAGTGGCAGTGGGCTCTGCCCTCTGCCCCCAGCCAGCCCCAGTGCAATGGGGGCTCCCTGCAGCACAGCGGACGCTGGCCGTGCCCCGCGCGCCGCTGCACGGCGAGAGTGTAAGCCCCCTTGGCGGGAGGCTGCGAGCGCGGTGTCAGCCGGTGTCCTGTTTGCCATCACCCTCCACCTCCCTCTGGGTCACGAGGCCTCGCAGCAGCTGGCAGGCAGAGCCCGGCGCGCTATGGGCTGCCTCCTTCCTCTGCTGCCAACCGCCAGGTTAATGAGTGACTCGGGCAGCTCCGGTGCCTCCCCACATGCAGGCACTGCTGCCAGCCCCACGGAGCAGGGTTTTCCCCTCTGCCCACCAAGCTTTGCGTCTGGTGGGTAAAAGAGATGGGATAAGCAGCTGTGGAGGAGAGGGGAGACTCTGAGAAGGATCTCCCTTTTTGTGTCTGCAGGGTATGTGAAGTGCACTGAAACTGGTGCAATGGCTGAGCAGCAACCCTGGGTGCATCCAGGGCCCCATGCGAAAAATCCATTAGGAAGAGTCTGGAGAGAATTAAAGCCGCTGTGAAACGTGGACTGAAGAAACAGGAGAGAGTGCAGAGCAGGGAGGGGGAACAAGCTAGGATTTAATGCTAATATACAAAGCCTCCCCCTGTCCCACT
Source organism: Nothocercus julius (assembly GCA_013398735.1). NCBI lineage: Eukaryota > Metazoa > Chordata > Aves > Tinamiformes > Tinamidae > Nothocercus > Nothocercus julius. The sequence goes on along the minus strand of VZSV01000094.1, from coordinate 2,172,754 downwards.
ACCCCCATAAAAACTGGGAGCGCAGTATGAATAGGAATTAAAGCTGCAACGCTATCTCTCCGCTGGCCCGCTCTGCCAGCTGTTGCATTCAGGCCAGCTTCCCATCCTCGTGCCAAGAGCCAGACCTCTTTGGGCGGCAGCTGGGAGCATGGAGAAACGAGGGGTCGCCCTGGGCTTTGCTCTGGCACAGGGCCGAGCCCACATGTTCCCTTTGATCCCTCCATGCGAGGCGGAGGGCTCCTGCCTTGTCCCTGCTCCTGCAGCCCAGGGAGATGCTGCGCTCCAGGACACAGCTAGGAGAGACAAGGGGGCTTCTCCTACTTGTGGAAATAACCACACATTTGGCAGCAACCAGGAGCAGAGCTGCAGTGCTGCTGCAGATGCAAACCAGGCCCTCCCCAGCACAAGGGTAGCTTAAAAAATACGTGTGGTTTGGTTTGTTTTAAAGGATTTTTGATTGTTTGTCACATTTTTGTTTTAAAGGATGGTTTCCAATAAATATGAGATCTATGCAGCTCATGCTGCCTGTCCATCAATCCCTTATTTAACATTTTTTGAACGTGGCAAGGTGACAGAGGGAGAATGAGGCAAAACTATCCCTCCCATAAAGCTCCTGCAGAGAAGTGGGGTGAGAACTCTTGCAGAGGTGGCACCTAAACCTCATTATTAGACATCAGAGAACCCATACAGACAAGACGCAGTTCCCACGGCAAGAAGTGCCTAGATCAGAAACAACTTATTTTTAGATGCTGGATAATTCCTCGATGAGATGTAAATCAACAGGAAACCACCTTTCAAAATGCCCTTCTGCTCACCAAACTGCTTAGATATTTTTGAAAGATGCAACTTCCTGGGGACTTGCTTTTTGTTAATCTGAGCCACATTTCCATCCTTTCCCTTCAGTCAGAAGAACCAACTGAAAACCCAGCACAAACCAAGATCCAGGAGATGACCAGGGCTAGACCTTCTTGTCCCACGTCCTGCCCCTGCCAGGGGCAAATAGCAGCTTCAGGGAGCAGCAGGAGCCTCCTTGGAGCTGCACCAGGAATTTGGCCCTGGATCAGATTCAAGTGCTACAGCCAAGTGAGTCCCTGGGGATATGAACCCTGCAAACATGATTTTTATGGGATGCCCATTATTGCCAGCTCCTGCCTAGGGCTCGACACACCAGGGCAGCTGCTGGTCCGTGGAACTTCCCAGCTCCCAGATGCTCTCAGCAAATGCAGCTGTGATCCATAGTTCTTCTTTAAGACACAAGAGAAGCGATGGCCACTCTTCCATGCAGGTACAGTCCATAGCAGATTATGCCTGAACTTTGACCCCGCCGTGTTAAACAGGCTGGTGTGGAGTGAGGGCAGGGCCTTTGCCTTGGAGTCTGTGCCAGCATGGACACAGCTGGGACTTGGGAAGCTCCATAGCGTTTGCAGCGTCCGGCACCTCTGCACACTAGCCATGGCAGTCCTTGTGGAAACTGTCTCCCCTCTCCCTTCTGTCTCCCCCTTCCTCACGGTGGGATTTCTGATCTCCTACTCCTGGAGCGAGGTGGGAGAGAGGGGAGAGGAAGGAGCGGGGATGGAAAAACTGCTGGAAACTAATCCAGAAGTTTAGCAGCTGCTGCTGGTATTTCAGAGTGCGACGGCTTTTAGGCCAGATGCCAAATGTGTCTTAGGTTTTAATCTCTTTGTCAGGTCACCTATCGCTTGTCAATCAAATGTTGCTCCCGCAGGGGCCCTTGGCATAGATGCCTTCAGACAGGTTGGGGGAGACGCTCCTGCTAGAAATCCAGAAGAATTGCATCAAACAGACCCCCCCAGACTTCCTCTCCTTTCCCCCCTGCACCTGCTCGCAGGCTTGGGGTTTAATGCTTCCCGGAAAGGGCTCTCCCTTGTGCTTGCAGCCCGCCGCAAAAAGGCTCGCATGCAGAGGGCTCTCGCAAGCCCTGCGGGCTGTTGGCAGTGACCTTGCTGGGATGAGATCACTGGTGGTGTGTAAACAACTGTGCTGCAAGCCAAACAGGGCACAGCTGGCCTCCCGCCTGGCTCTCCCAGCACCTCCTCGCCTCGCTGCCTCTCGCTGGGCTCCAAACCAGTCAGTCTGCAGCGGCCCCCAGGAGAGCCCCCAGCGCGGGCACCCGCTCCCACTTGTGCAGCCATGAGGGCTGGGACACTCATCTGTGCGTGTGCCAGGAAATAGAGAGGGGTCGTATGCAGATGTGTGTGTGCAAGACCACGTCTCCATGCCGGGCTGCCCCACAGCTGTGCAGGCATGCAGGGACACGCTTGCTGGCCTGGTCGGTCTATAACCACAGCCTCTTGTTGTGCCACCCAACTGCCTCAAAAAAATAGTTGCGTGTCAGACTACATGGCTTGGCTGTGACTGACAAAGGTCCTGCAAGGCAGGAGAAGCTATTACAGGAACAGATTGAAGGAATAAAATATTAAATTTCCACTTATCAATCTCTTTAATGTGCTATAACTCTAATGGTGGTGTTCAGCCTTCTCTCCCTGAACAAATTGCCCTTCCTGCGAGGAGGGGAACTGAACCAACCCGTGATCCTCCTCTCAGGACATGGGGATGGGAGAAAGGATGCTGGGGTGACAGGAAAGGAAGGAAGCTCCTCGTGTGAGAGAAAGGCACCAGGGGAGGCAAGAGGGGGAAGGCCGCTGCAGGTTTTTCTCTGCAACAGCTTTTTGTTTTTTTTCTCCCTAGGCTGGCTGCTCACTAGATTGAACTCCATTTATTGCATGCAGCTCTTGAAAGAGGTTTTGTGGTCCACTGACAATCCCTAAATTGCCTGCAAGACCCAAACAAATGTACCTGTAATAGCTGAGCAAGGCTGGCTGAGCCCTCCCCAGTGCTGGCCTAATCAGGCCTTAGGGAGAACTGAATAAACATATTCAGATCCCATGAATTATTAAAAGGTTTTTTTTACTTGGTGGAGCCCTGGCCTAACGAGTTGGCTGCTAATCCCTCCTAGCGTGGCAGCTGCTGGTGAGAACCTCCTCCCCTCTCATTTAACCTCAGGCCCACAGCTCACGCCTTTGGGAATACGTTCAGGTTACAGGCAGGCAGGCATCATTCCCCACAAACCTTGCCAGCCCCCACTTCCCAGCGTCGGCAGATCTCATGTCCTATAAGTCCACCAAAACAAAAACAAAAACAAAAACCAAACAAAACAAAACAAAAAACCACCAGGAATGGGGCAATTTCCAGGGGTCCAGAGGGAAGACCCATAAGCCTCCCTGCCAGCAAGGCCTGTGTGCCGTGCAGGAGACTCAGTGAAGCTGTTTGGGCTACACTGATATCATTGCATCAAGACAGAGAAAACAACTGTAGGTGGCAGTAGGAAAGATGAACAGAGGATTGTATCTGCTATTTGAGACTGGGTGGCCTGGCAGAGCAAGAGATAGGAGGTGGCTGCATACACAGAAAGACAGCTAGAAACAAACGTAAAGAGTGCATGAATGTAAAATGAGATACTGTTAGAGAGAGCCTGAGCATCCCTAAGTCTTCTGCAATATCTGTGATGAATTCCACCTCTTTCTCTTATACTAGGGACAGAGCTGGAGGCCTTTTCTCTGTCCAAGACACTGTTTCAAATATGACCCAAGGTGCTAGTTATTTTCTTGGATTTTTTTTTTTTTGTTACTGACTGGAAGCAAGTCTACTCAGTTTGTACCAGGGAGTTGTCTGATCTATTCCATCAATGCAATGCCTTTGGTGGGCAACTCACGTGAAACGGTTAGTGGCTGAAGGGATTTTGGCCATGACCATCTTCTAGTGGCACTTTAGCAGTGCCGTGCAGGGTGGATGCTCTGAGGCTGCTCTGAGTTCATTGTTCTGAACAATGAACTTGATCACTAAGCTTCCTTTCAGTAGCAAATGAAAAATCCCCCCAGAGGAAAATGTATACTAGGAACAACACAGCAGGCAAGGATCCAGGACAGGAGGTGTGAATTAAAGGCCTACTACAGTGATAATAATCATAAATAAATACCTGGTAATTAGCATCTAATTAGCGCATCTCATCCATTGACCTCCAAGCACTTGGATAGAGGAAAATTAGCTTGGTTACAGAAGTGGAGAACTGAGACAGTGAGGATGCCAAATACAATGTTACTGCTAATTTCAGGAGGTCAGCTGCATTGGCCTTGCTTTTAAGCTAGCTCAGCAGTCACCACTGCAGGAGAGTGGGTGCAACAGGGCTAGATCCCAGCTCTTCTGCTGGCCCAAAGAAGAGCACTAGTGAGTTTTCCCAGCTACAGCACAGTCTTCCAGCTGTGCAGGGCTATTCATTTGGCAGCTGCCTGCTGTATCTGCCTGAACCTTCAGCTCACCGCAGCATGGCAGTTTCCTTCTGTGCCACTAGCTCACTGCTGCAAGAGATACCTCCATCTCTCTCATGATAGCTGTTCACTGCCTAGCTGTCATTAGTCTACTGACAAGGCGTGTCACTCTTTTTACCCCTTAGGAGTGAGGTAAATTGCATCTTGGTGTAAGAAAGGAACAGAGAACAGGAGAAAAGGAGGTAAAATCCAAAACAAATGAGTCCAAAACCAATGCAAAGCAAAGACCTGCAATGCACAGTTTGCATCAAGAAAATCCCCACCCTTAGTAAAAGAAGTTGTTGCCTGAAGACAGAAGTTGTAATTTCCTGGTAGTTTGTCAGCATCTCACACTCCCCTGTTCCCACCTTTTATTCCTCTCTTTTACAGTGTACCCGAAGTTTTTTCCTACCTGTGACATTGACTTCCACCAAGCCTGACCGTGTACCGATGGCATTGGAAGCTTCACAGATGTAGGTGCCAGCTACACTGTAGGAAACAGGTCCTTTAAAGTAGATAGTGTTGTTCTGGATTTCCACGCTCCCTGGAAGAGTCCCGTTTGGCCTAGGGGGAAGAAAGATCATGGCTAACTCCAGAGATGGTACTCAGGAGGGTCAAAAAGCAGTGCAGAGTGATGGTGACATGTTGGTTCTGCTCTTGCCCTTCGGGAAGTACAGTGGTGCTGGCTGGAAAATACTCATTAACGTTGCCAGTCCAAACCCCTGGACTGCATTACAGGAAATAGTCGATAGAGTGTCCTCAGGGTAAACCTGCTGCATGATGAGAATCAGGTTGTTCATATGGACCCTCTTCAATCTCTCTGCTGCAGCGGCCCATAAACCACTGTCCCAGAGCAGTGAACTGATGACAGCAGCAGCAGCTTTGCTGTTCTGGTCAACTTACATTTTAGATTTTTTTTAACCTTCTCTGTGGTTGCAAGGGACATTGAGCTATGGGATCACCTACAGCCCTTCGAATTTGGCTAAGGGACTCTGGAGCACTTTCAGTCTGTATATTTTCTCCTCTCCAGAAAACATATTGGAGCCTTAACATGGTTTGGTTTCCAGTACAGTGCCCAGATAGGTGGTAGCTTTGGATAGGATGCCTACGTCACAGTTTTGTTTCAGCTCGCTCACCTCTGACAGGCTCATCTACAAAGCATTTCTCCAATCCTGACTTTCCATTTAATAGAAAATGCAGGCATGAGACATCAGCCTGACCCTGCTTTGCTCCAGTTTCCTGCCCATATATCTCTCCTGGGCAGCTGATCCGCCAGTGCTAATTGCAGCGCTAGCATGAGTAGAACACTGCTGATTTACAGCCCTGCTGTCTCTGGCTTGCCTGTGTCAGAGGAGTCAGTTAAGGGCAAAACTGGAATAATACAAAAACCAGTCTAGAGATGCGCAGAATAAATGAACAAAGGCAGATAGAAGAATAAATAAAATCGTGTGTTAGGAAAAGACATACATGGTCTGGTTATTTTAATTACTGAAGCAAAGTAAAGTAATTACTTCTCTTAGGCGATTAAAAATTACTCAAGTAATTCTTTCTCCTCCTTCCAACAAAAATGTTCACATATTGTCGACAATTTGTAGGAAACAAAAGGGAGTAATGGGGTATAATTATGTTTGTAAAAGAGTGCCTAACTGTACATGCACATGCTTTACGTGTCTATATATCCACATAGGCACATATGTGTAGCAAATGCATTATGCAGAGAGAGGAACATTCTTTCCCAGCTGTACCCAGACAGTAATGCCAAAGCTGGGGGAAAAATAGGGTTTCCTAATGTTGGTGCTCTGGGTGAATACACAAAGTCAAGGGCATATTTAGAAACTGAGCACCTTGTTAGATGAGGCAGGGGGATGCTAAAAGTGGCTATTGCTTCCTCTAAAAGCTCTCCTGACTCTCTCTTTGCTCATTACCATTCAAAGTTGAGGAGAGGAAATACGGGCTGGTTTTCACATTCCGGGCAGGAGCAAACTGTCAGCAGCACCAATTGCTGCTTGACCCCCAGCAATGGAAAGAGGCACATTTGAGTATGCGAGTTAACCAATAGCCCTGGTCTCCCTGGTCTGCCTCTGCCTCCCAGCAGCCTGGGCTGAAAGGGCCAAGAGGCAACTCTTGTGCCTGAGGTTCTTCTTCCTCCTTTCTTTTCCCTCTCTATTTTCTTCAGTCTCAAGTGGTCTCCCTCACTCTCTACACTTCTTCCCTCTTATTTCACCTCCCTTCCCCTTACCTGCAGCTGCACTCCATCTTTCCTTTTCATCCTCTTTCAGATCAATAATCCTATATTCAGTCCAAACTGATGCACCAAATATGCAGAAAAGGAGAGGTTTGGGAATTAAATTGAAGCATTATCGAGCTTAGAAGCCTGTACTTTTAAATTCTGTACTCTCTCTCCATTTTTTCTACTTTTTCTCCTCATTGCTCGTTCTCAAAGCAAATCACTGCTGCTTCCTCCCCAAAGTAGCCTAAATGGACGTCTCTTCTGCCTTGGGTGCTACAAGGGGCATCTTTACCTCTAACACTTTCCTGGCAATGTTGTGATGAACCCAGTGAGCCCCCTTGGGATTTTAACTACAACTGGCAGCACAAACAGAGGGAGAGAGCTGAGGAGGAGAATTTTAAGAAGGCAAGAAAAACAATCCTCTTCAAACTTGTATTGTGAACAGTTTGATCTGGGAAGTGAAATGAGAAAAAATGTGTTTGGCTCCTTGCAAAGTCATTCTGAGAGCCTCTTTGCTGATGACAAATCCTAGCTGAAAAGAAGAAAGGATCCATTTGATCATTTTTTTAAAGCTACATGAGTGCTTATAGAAAAAAAAAAAAAAAAAAAGAGGGAGGAAAGAGGGAAGATAGAACCACCTCAGGTTCCAGCAATTCTTATCTGACTGCTCGGATGCCTCTCCCTCACTTTTAGGTCCCTTTAGTGTATTCAGCCAAAAGCTGAAACCCTGGTGGAGATAGAACTTAATGTCTGACATGTGGGGATGACTGATCTGAAGGGAGCTTCTGGTTACAGCCAGGGCTGATTCCTGGGAAATATTTTTTTAGATGCTAAGGTTAGACCTGGAGGGACACCACTGAGTAATGGGAATGGGCCCTTACTCTAAGGATGGACCAGAAGAGGACTGAAGTTTCTATAGAGGCTCCTTGTCCCTGGATGAAGATTAAATGTGCTGCTAAGGATAGGAGGACTTTAGCACTTACAGCTTCCATTCATAGGTGTGAGCTGGGGGGTTGGCATCAGATTTGCATATCAGCTTTACATCCTTCCGGTTGAGAAACCAGTTGCCATCAAAACCCTCAATAGTGACTTCTGGCTCATCTGCAATGGGAAGAAAAGGATAGAGAAAACAGGGCAGAAAGGGAGAGGAAAGAGTTATGGAAAAGGAAGGAGGAAGAAATTAAACAGGAAGCGATGAGGCAACAGAGAAAGGGAGGGATTGAAAGGTGGAGAAGATGATGGGACAAGGAATATGAGAGAGGATGAATGAAAGAGAGAAGGGGAGGAACAAAGTGACATGGCAGAGGCAGAGAGGGAAAGAAGGTATGAGAAAGGGAAAGCATATCATTATTCCAAAGGATCGCTTCATTTTTACCTCCCCAGAAAAAGAGCAATACCCAACTCAACGCCTCCCTTCAGAAAAACCCTCTTTTGCAGGACTTCATCCTCTGCCTTGGGGATCGACAATCCAGCCATGCTCCCGCTCACTTACACTGCACGTTGAGGGTCATGCTGTCAGTGAAGCGGTCCAGCTGATAGTTCACCACGCACATGAGCTGCTGCCTGTGGGCCTCCCGGCTTGGCACCAGCCGGTATCGGCTGATCACTGTGATGGTTCCATTGCTATTTCGGATCTCCTGAAATTCCGCTTCCCCTTTGAGCTTGGTATCCCAAGTGACGGTGCTGGGAGGCTTCCCATTAGAGGAGGTGCAAGTAGCCACCAAGATCTTTTCTGTCCTGCCAGACTTAGCAATAAGCGGTCGGGTGGTGCCCTCCATCCAATTTGTGGGTTTGGCTACAAGGAGGTGCAAGAAAGGAGAAGAAAAGGGCATAAAGGGATAGTTAGAAACACAGTGCTGTCCTCTCTGCTCCAATGCAAGAAACATTTGGCTACACTGTGCCAGTGACAGACCTTCTGATCAATCCACATCTGGTGCAAGTTGGTAGCAACATATTCTGGGGAAAGAATGGTGGATATACACTACATGCATAGCTACAGAAAGGAAAGTAATTCCTTCCATAGATTTTCAGCCTAATGTTAATTGTGAAACTCAAACTGGGGAGCAAGTGAACTTTGTGGGTCAATTCACTCATTACCTTAGATTCCATGGAGGAACTCTACTTGTGCTTAGGATCTCTCTGGCGTTTTTTGTCTGTTCACTTGACAGGCACCACCAGCACATTAAACCTCACCAAACCTTTGGAGAAGAGATCACTGCTGTTGCTCCTACACTAAGAGACTGGGAAACAGGCTTGGTAGGAGGAAGTGATGTTCCTGATGTAGCTCAGTGAACCAGAGAGTTAATCCAGCTGCTCTGGTCTCCCTGTTCTTCACTTCCTTATGGTCAACTGGAAAGGGCATTGCAGGTGAAATTTACACCCCAGATTCATCTCTGCCCCAAGTTCCCAGGACATGAGTCTCAGATTCCACCATATCTGTTTAACTAGAAGCAATGCTTGACGCTGAAAAGCATGTCCAGTATCTTACCCAGCACAGTGAGGTTCAGTTGACTTTCCCGGTTGCCGGTTGGGAAGGTAGCAAACTCACAGATGTAAACTCCCTCATCCTCCAGCTCTAGCCGAGAGAGTTGTATGGTGACGTCTTTGAAGGAAGGGTTCCGGAAAGTCACCCGCTCTTTGTAGGGAGACAGGATGGAGACCCCCATGGCAGGGTTGTAGATGGCTACATTTTGCTTGGAGCCATTGGTGGCTTTCTGCCACGTGACCTGTGTGATCTTCACATTGGGGTGTAGGTTGGTGAAGCTGCAGTGCAGGACCACATCTGTTCCAATGAACCCCGAGACTGTGTCATTGACTATGACAGTCTGAGCTTGCAGCCCTGCAGTGACAATGAAAGACAAGAATATACATGTATTTCTGAGACAGAGAAAGGGAAGAAAAGAAAGCTTCTTCAATATTTGGCCCATGAACCCCATTCTGCAGCACTTAGCATCTTCATTCCTGTTGATAAACACCACCACCACCTTCCACCCTTGATGTTCATTCTCAGTGGACAGCTCTTCACCATGATCATCCCTAATGCTCTAGAGACCATCTAGGTTTCACAATCACCAATAGGCACAAGGCTGGACAAAGAGTACTTTCCTTCCTTTTGCCTTCAACTTTGGAAGGCATTAAATCACTTACTGCAAATATTCAGAACACTTGTGTATCTGTAGGCATACAAAGGCACAGATATTTATCAGTACAGCATGTACTAACATATGTTAGCACACACTCAGACATCCATTTAATCCTGTTGGAGGTGCATCAGGAATTAAATAAGCTGCAAAGACCAAGGCCCTGATTTCAGACTAGCAATAGGTCCCGACTAACAGTAGGATTACTGACTACTGCACAGCCATATAGTTTGGATGATCTGCATGCATAATCTAGATCTTTTGTATGTGACTGCGGCCCAGAACTAGCTGTATTTAGGAAACTTCCATCTTGATACTGTGGAGTAAAGATGAAGAGTGCTGGGGAAAAGTGGTGGTTGGACTTCAGAACTGACACTCTGTCTCAGCTGAATCCTCCCCTAATAACTGGAGAAAAATGTCTGAAATTCATCTTTGGCTGCCACTGTGTCTTTCCCTAATCTGTATGATTCTGAGATAATGCTCTGGTAATTATATAGCCAGTATTTATACGAGAAATACAATGGAGAAGCAAAATGGTGAGAACAAGAAAATCGGGTTTTGCTCACTCCTGGCAGAATGTGAAATTGGATGTATTCTGGGAAACAGAGAGAAGAAAAGAAAGAAAGGGTCCAAGAAAAGAAAAGATGTACAAAGAGTAAGGAAGATGAAAGGCTGATGAGAGAGAAAGAGTCTGGGGAAAGAGAAAAAGTGATGGCAGAAGAAGGAGGTCAGCATTGTCTGAGAGGAGACAGAATATTTCTGAAATGTCTCATTTCAATGTGATGACTTCTGTACTGTTGCTTATCTCCCCTACCCTGTTCTTTCAGTGGATGAATGGCACCCCTGAGTGTAAGGCTAAAATTAATTCCTTAGTCTTGGTCCCCACAAACAACAGAGATGTATACCATTCTACATATGAACACGGGCAATCTCTTTCATGCATTTTGACAGACAGGCAAGTGTAGGAAAATGAAAGTCTTCTCACCCTCAAACACCAAGATCTTTACCATCCTCTGTGCAATCTCCCATGTAGCCCCCTCACACCACGGTTGTTGCATGCAGTCTGACCTTGCTCCTGACTTCTCAACTAAGCCTTTTCTTTTCTCCCTTTCTCCTTCCCTCCATGCCAAGCGAGTGACCCTGAGGACAAGCCTCAACAACACAGCGGGCCCCAAGACGCCATCAGCTGACCACAGTCAGCAGCAATTAAGACTGAAACTCAGTCTCTAGAGCTTTGTGCAGACTTGCCCCCTTCCCTGAGTCAAGGCCTGGTTTGCCCCACACCCTACCACTGGGGCTGGGTGGTGAGGAATGCTTTTCAGTGCTGCTTACAGACACTGTAAAGCACTGGTGCCCTCATGTGCCTGTATGCATGAAGCCTTCAGAAGCTGAGCTGACAGGATAGCATGTTCCCAATTACAATGTGGATAGGGTCAGTATTACCATGAACAATGTCCTTTCTGAAAACGGAGAGAAGTCACACTCTGAGGTCATCACTAGCTGGACTGTGTTTTTCTGTGATATCTGGAGTCACTGTCCTTGGGAAAAGGATGTCTAGACAATAGAACATGATGCAACACCTTTCTGACACCATGTAGCTTGTGTGCTGGTGAGTCTGCTGGTCCACAGCAGCCATTCTGATGGAACCAAATGCAGAGCAAAGCTGAACTTGGATAATTCTATGCTGAGATTTGAGGAAAGAAGGAATGAATGGGGAGGGGGAGATGTCTCCAACTTGCTTTGCAGCATACTCTGCTCCTTCTACCCTGGAGGTGAGAAAGCCTCTTTCAGAGTTGCCCACACCTGCAGAGATGTGCAACAGCTTTGCCAAGCAGTCTAGCTCTGAAGTGCTTAGAGCCTTGCAGAGCATGTGGGAGCTTGCCAGACAGCAAAAGCAATCACATAGCAAAGGCGCTGGGAACAACCTGTTGCCCATCTCACAGCTGCCTGGCTGTAGGTGTGCAGAGCACTCCCTCTTTCTCCCAAGGCTGGAGGAGAGCAGATTCATCAGCACCTGTCCCCACGTCTTTCAAGAAGGGCCCATGCCCTGGAGCAGCACCTGCTCGGAGCTGGGGCGATGGCACAGCTGGCTCCAGTTCCACACAAGCTCCGTGACCCCCCACAGGCCTCAGCAGTTCTCTTTGAACCACACTTTCGAAACCCCAGTAAAAGAGGCCACTTTCGCAATGGGCTGAGAGCCTGACAGGAGGAAGTTGTGGCCCTGTGCCTTCTCACAGTGCCAGGAAAGAAGGAGACCAGACCAAAACTATGGAAATGAGGGGAAGGAAAGTCACTGGGTCCCCCTCACTCACCTTTTTCCCTCACCTTAAGCAGCAGCAATAATTTCCAGTTCTATCCTCCCATGCTTGCTCTACCCTTATCATGGGATATGCTCATCAAGGCAGGGTCTACTTGGACATAACTTTGCCAAAAAAACCCCACAGTCTTTATTGCTTATGAACCTGACCCTGATACCTAGGCATCAACCAGAGCCCAGAATGGTTGTGCAGAACCCTCTTCTTCCCAGGTGCAAAGAGTCAGCCTTTTGGCAAGGGAAGAAGCCAGTGCCATTTGAGGACTGCTTGCCAAAAATAAAATGCGGCCAAAGCTAGGATTCAGGCCCGCACATGCAGCACCTTTAACAAAAACACATTCCAAACTTTCTAGAGGCTTCAGGGGAAAAGAGGGGGGAAAAACAGCAGAAGAAATAACAACAACAAAAAAATCCACGCCACGGAAATCATGTTTCCTTTCCAGGTGACTGAATAACTCTTGACGCTATTGCAAGACAAGGTAAACTGCTTGAGTTCTGCTCCTCCAAATGTCCCATTAGAGGAAATAACACACACACTGCTGTTCTCCGCACCACGGCAATAGCACCCCTATCTAAAGGAATGGTGAGGAAATAGAACAGACTCCGTAAGTCGGGTTCTGCGAGTTGCTGGATCAGTTTCCCATGCTCCCAATCCTAAATCAGAAGCTAGAGGACAAACTGCCTCCTGTCATGCTCTTGAAATTGTTTGTTTGCAAGGTGACTGAGCTGGGGTGACCAGTCTTCACTCACCCTGTTACACGCTCAATAATTCATCAGGGCAAATGCAAAGATTATTGATGGCAAGAAGTGCGCAAGCCAGGAAGAGGGGAGAAATTAAAATCACTAATCAGTTTATGGAGTGGCTTGGACATATTAAGTGGGGTGTATGTGCTTGCATGTGCAGTGCTGGGATCTGTCTTGATTTTTCTTTACCTGAATGATGTGTGTAGTCGGTGTGAGAGAGAGACTTGGAATATATCCTGCCGTTTGGAGTTCCTGTGCCAGATCTCCTAGTGCCCACCAATTGACTCTGACTCCTCCCAGGGGGCAGACAGCAAATGAGGAGGGATTAGATGTATAAGTTGAAGCATGCCAGATGGGGATTTACTCATTATGGTTTTTGGTTGTTGGGATCTTTGGCTTTTCTTCCTGGTAAGGGCCAAAAGCAGTAAAAGCAGTAAAAGAGACCCAGCCGAGTGCCAAAGACATGTTGCTGCCAAGACCTCATTAGCAGAGACCTCTGGGATTCTACTCCTCCACCTTGGCCTCTGAAGTGGTTTGTGTTGATGCATTTCCCCACGATCCCAAGCCCAGATATTTACTAGGTCATACAAGGCCTTGGGGGTACTGCATAGAACTTGTGATGCCCTCCAGCACAAGCAGCAAGCTGGGAAGGAAGGTCTGGGCTCACTGAGTGTGAGGGAACAGAATAAATATGAGGCATGCCTGGTTAGGAACATCTCAGTGTCTTGGATGGGCATGTGCAGCCAACAGACATGGCTCTGTGAGAGTGCTGTGTGAGGACCAAAAAAGAGATTTTCAATTATTCACTCAGACATGCCCATCACTTTCACCTCTATTGAAGTAGCCTGGACCTCCATGGAATCCTTGTTCTCTCAACCTGACTTCAATGCACTTCTTGAATGATGCCAACTACCAGTCTGGTCAAGATTGCTGTTCCCTTCACTGGACAGTTCCCAAGAGAGAAAAGAAAGAACATGCTGACCTTTGAATTTCCAAAACGCACAAATGACATGCAGTGCCTAAAGGGGACCAGCTCCTAGCTGTTGTACAAATGAGGTGCATAGGCAAGAAGTCAGAGAGAGGAGTTAACTTGGAGAGGGGTCATGGGAAATACTCGGTGGGAACTGCACCATTATCAGTGAGCAATAAGCAAGTCTACACAGGACACAAAGGTTTTGAGACTACCAGGTATCATCTGGTGTGCTGTCTTCTCTCTTCCTCGTGGCTACCCCGATGCACTCAATACCCCCCTGAAACAAAGCTGTAGCTGACTCAGTCTAGGCAACTGGTGGCTCTTGAACTGGGAAACCCTTTCTCCTAAAAGCCCAGGAGGTGCTGTAACATTTAGCTCCCACACTCGTAAGAACTGGTTCTTGCTTCCCCACACAGAAAGCTCTGGAAATGATCTTCGGGCACTAGTGAGCTCTGTCACAACAGCCAGCCTCCAATCAATGCTTCTTTGTTACAAGCCATGTGAACTCCACTCAGATTTGCACAACCTTGCCTCTGCTGAGCCTCTCACTGATTTCCCTCTCCTGTTCCCTGATACGAATCTCACCTCAAGGGCATTGAAACAGCCCTTGGCAGCAGTGTGATGAGCCACCCTTTGGTGTGGCAATATCATGGCTGATGCAAATGTCAGAGGAATCAGTACTAATAATCTTTGCATGGCTAAAAACTAAACTGAAGGTTCTATGTGGAAGATCGCAATAGCTGAGGCTCACAAAAGGACAAAACATTGCATCATGCTTTAATTTCCAAAAGACCCTACATAAAGCACCCAATTTTGAGATGGCCTGTTGCAGTGCACCTTGATTATGAGCAATTCTCTTCTACACATGGACTAGTATGCCTCAGGAAAACTTCAAACATATGTCCAAATCATTTTCATGAGGAGAAAAATGGGATGGCGCAGGTGCTCAAAACTTCCTTGCTGGTACTTCAAAACTTTCCTTCTGAAACTTTAAAACTTTTATGCCAAGCCTTGCCTATTTTTAAGTGGAGATCAAGGTCTGAAATGCAGCGCTCTTGAGGCAGAACACAGCCTGCATCCAGCAACGTAAGGAATGCCGCAGTTGTGTGAGGCAGGCCAGGAAATGGAAAAGAAGATTCTGAATCCCATCAAAAACAGCAAGGAAATTTCAGGCGACAGGAAGCAAAGGCTTGAAGTGACACTTGGCCAACATGCTGGCCCTACTCTTGCCTCAGAGACTCTGTATCGATTGCCAGGCATTCAAATCACTGTTCTGCTGTTCTTCCAAAAGCGGACACCTCACCCCGCTTAGTCAGCAGCTTGCAGCTGATTGCAGAGATGAGCGCTTTCAAATGACTCACCAAGGTCCACTTCCTGCAGCAGGAGGCTTTCCCTGGAGATCCAGGGTGGGAAGGCTGCGCGTGAAAGGTCTGAGGTAACATTGTGATCTAGCAGGGGGACATCATGATAAATGGCGAGCCCAAGCATCGCTGCCCTCAGCAGAGAGCTGGGAGCTTTATGGGAGATGACGGGAGATGGTAGCATGTACAATGGCCCATCTGGCTCTTATCCAAATCCCTCTGAAGAAGCAAGAATGGGCTTGGCTCTGGCTTGGAAATGGAAAACACAAGGCCTTTTACTCTAGGTCACTGGTTCATATCTAGAGACAGCACATAGCAGTGACAGCAGGGTTGTTATCTGAGGGCTGGTCAATGACTTGTATTGAGTGAGAGCTCTAGGCAGCCCTTCATTGGCTGTCTGCTGGGAAGGACAGTGGAGATGCCTTTGGGAGGAAGCAGGGTTGCCTTCTCCTGCCCATGCAATATTTCCTCTTTGGATAAATAGAGCACAAAGCAGTCTCATGAGCAATTTGAATGAAAGATCTTTCCTGGGGGTTTGATCCACGGATACTTCCCTTCCTCTCTGTTAAGGTTTTCAGAGTCTACTTCATTGTGCTGTCAATTGGATTTGCACAAAGGCCCTAACCAAGACCAAGGGCATGTTTGTGGTAGGCGTTCTTCATCTAAATAGAAGAAAGAAAAACAGAAGCTAGGGTAAGATCATCCACAGATAGACCAGCCAGTGAGTGGCAGACATGAACACCAGAGTTAACCCTTACCTCTTGTTATCTATGCCCCATACTTGCAAGTAGACTCAGTTGCAGAACAGAGGAGTGGGAAGAGAAAAAACATGCCTAGATTTATTCCCAGTTCTCACTCTTTGCTCTACCTCTCCTGCCTGTAGCACAGCTACTTTGCTGCACCCCCAAGTCAAGGGGAGGGGAACATGCCCCCTGGCCAAAGCAGAAAGGCTGGCAGAGCAGGGCTCCCGCTGGAAGTGCTGACACAGCACTGGGAAAGGCCTTCCTGCAATAAAGCTATGAAATCCCATGCTCAGCAACAAAGCACAAAGGCTCTTCAGTCACCGCAGAGGAGCCGGCTCCTGTTGCCCGCCCCACCCCACAAGCATGTCAACTAATCCTTCAGCAAGAGCTGCCGGTTCCCACACACCTGAGCAGCAAAACAGACTGTCCCTTGCCTCTGTCTGACCTGCAACATGCCTCAGCTCCTGGCCCACCTACCCAGGGATGCATCCTGTCCCTATAGTACAGGGACTGGACTTCAATCCAGGTCCTCCCTCAGCGCTTTTCTCACTGTCTGTGCCAACCTACCCTGTTCGCTGACTGGCTTCAGAAAACTCCTTCTTGCGAAAGATTCTCATCAGCCTGGTCTGCAATGCTTGTTTCCTTGACTTATCCTCACGCAGTTTGGGCCCTACAAATTTCCTGACCCCTCTTCTGTCTCTCGAACACCATCTCCACAAGCCAGCCCCTCACTTCCCCCATCCCATCCCTAGCCACTCATTCCTCTGCAGCAGCACCAGTGAATGTGTCCAGGATCATAATTCTCCAAGAGGAAAAGCTGGCAGGTGGCCAGGCAATGGGGAAGAGAGACAAAAGAACAAGGAAGCAAAGAACCTTCTTCCTCCAAGAGCCATCTCATTGCCCTTCAGCAAGGAAAATCATGGAGTCATCTTGCTTGCCAACTCTGACCTGTAAACAAGGAGGAAGGCTGAGCCTGGACATGTCTGATGACCTGAGAAAAAGGACCAGATCTAGAGCCAATTCTTTTTTGGTGGTTGGGTGGGGAAGCCAGGGTAGAGAAGAATGGTACAGCTGGAAAATCAAGTCTGGAGGTGAAAGAAGCTGAAACACTGAGCAGGGGGAGACTGTTTTAACTGAAACTGTCCTGGGACCTTATCTTGATGGGCTGAGTCCCCAGATTTGCATGAGTATTTTCTCTGCCTCGCCTTGTTCTTGGCGTGCTGTGTTACCCTAGGATATTGTTCAAAGAGTCCTGCTTCAGAACTAAATATCCTCACTATTAGAGATCTCCAGGTGCCAAGGAGGAGGGGTTTAATGAGGAGCTGTGAAGAGGTGATCAAGCTAGTAATCTATAGAGAGTCTCATTTCCAAAACGGAGGTACATCAGACAGAAGATTTTCAACAACAATAAAAAGAGCAAAATAAGACTCATGGCAAAGAAAGGCAAATCCTTCCCTCCTTAGGCTGATAGCTCAGAACAGGAGCAGGAAATGAGAGCTCACAGGGCTCGTAGCCGCTGGTGACTCACTCGCCTCCACAATGGGAACACAACAAAGCCGAAACTCTGCTGACTAAGGGCTGACTTCAGCGCCAGGGTTAATGGTTGGCAGCCCCATTTCTTACTGCCCCCACCTGCCACACCATCCTCTAACGCTCTCTGTCTCCAGTCAAATCAAGCCTCTTATCAAAGGAGTCCAGTTACAGGAAACTGCCTAACAACACCAACATGTTGGTCTTCTGTCTAAGGTACGGGCCGGGGGGAAAAAACAGCCTCTGCCAAACCATGCTCGTATTGATCTGGCTTGAAACTTGTTACGGGAAAGATCTCAGCTCCTACTTTCCTTTAGGTGAAATGGATGCTAACCAATGACAGCTTTCTGAGTACACTTTGCTTTCCTCTTGTTCTTACTCTCATTATCATTTTGGTATGCAATTTACTGCTGGATATTTCACCATTCCCTTGAGTTAAAGAGAAACATTTTCCACAATTGATAAGTGGGGATGCCATGTTCTGTATTATTATACTTTATACAAAGATGGAAATGATAGAAATAGGTCAGGCGTTTTTTGTTTGTTTTGTTTTGTTTTGTTTTGTTTTTGTGACCAGAACAATGTGATACAAGTTCTGACAGCTTTTGACCCATTGGAAATGGAAATTAGGAAAAATATCAGAACGTGAATGCAATCATGGCACCCAGGATGCAAAAGGATGATCCCATTCATTGACCAACTGCTTGCATTTTGTCTTGTAATGCCTTTTTGCTTGCCCTAGAGATACTTTTACAGGAAAGCTGAAGAGACTAGATCTCCCATCTCATCTGGGTTGTTTGTGAGACAGGTTGTCGCCTGTCTGATTTCCAGCAGGCTGCTACTCAGCTTTCTTATCATAAAGTCCCCTTGTAGGGGGCTAATTTTACAGGACCCTTCCTCATCCCTGAATTTATGATCTTCACAGTGCAGAGTGATACCATACTTCAATCCTACCCAGGCCCCACCTGTAAGAATAATACCCCATATTTATAGAAAGCTTTGCATCTTCAAAAGGCTTTTCAAACATTGACTAATTAATCCTCCAACACCATAAGAGGCAGGGAGGTATTATTATCCCTGTTTCAAGGGATGGATAAATCAGAGGTGCTGAATGACAAAGAAAAGTGCCTAAGGCCACCCAGGCAACCAGTGGCCATCTTGCTCGAATGGCTTGGGTTGGATGTGGGTCTCTGCACATCATGAGGACAGTTCCTGCCTAAGGGAGTACAGAGATACAGTCATTACAAAGGTAAGGCCTCACAGCCTCACCCCTCACTCATGCAAATATACAAGGTCACCCTCATTTTTTTTTGGCTGAGGAAACTGAGGCACAGAGAGGTTTCTGTTGTAAAAGTCCAGAAGGAACATAAGTTTGCAGAATATCCGTGTTAACAGCTAGACAACGTGTTCCCAAAATGTGCCTTGAGTGGCGCTCAGCAATGAACAAACAGGTTGTGACCCAACCTACAAAATTTTGTGTTAAGAACATGCCACAAACAATGAGAGACATTGCAGCTGACAGGGACGCACTGAACCTCCGAGCAAAGCCAGCCTCGCCATTCCAGTCCCCATTGCCCTGAGGTGTTGACATGCACTCTGCATTTGTCTCACTGCTTCTTGCTAAGGCCTGGCTGACACCCCAGGGGTGCAGAGCTTTGCCAGACTGGTGGCTGTGGGACTCCTCCTAGCTACTGATCCCGCCTGGGTTTGGATCTACCATGGCCAGCTACAACTCCGTGGCCATTCCACCTCTGCAAGGATGGCAATCGGAATTGGGCCAATTGGGCTGAATGGGGCTGCGTTTGACACCAGAGCTCACCAGTTGCACTGGATCTGAAAGGGCTGAGCAGAGGGCAGCTGGAGGAGACATTAGCTCCATGCTGGATGGAGATGCATCTCCACTATCTATTAAGGTCGCAGCCTCCACACAGGCTGTCCAAGGAATGGTGACTGAGCACTGAAGAGGCTGCACAGGTGGAAACCTAACGGAGCCTGCTGAGCTTGTAAGACTCGAGACTGTAAACAATTGGCAGGACCACCCATTAGCAGCCGCCTGTGATGGCCCAAATCACAAGCATTTGTGAGGGGAAGGCCATAAATAAGGGTCAAAGGTGGTAGGGAGGCCTCCCACAAGGGGTCATGCACCCTGCTTTGTACACACAGAGGTCTGGGATGGATGGGGCAGCGGCTTTGTCTTTCTGGACATTGTGAGACCAATGCAGGTAGGTTCCCTCCTATCAGGCTGGAAAGGTCAGGCAGGTTGGTAAGGGCTGGCTGCCTTGTTAAGACAGATATCGCTTAGGCCAGAGTAGACGACAATTCAGGAAGAATGGGAACACAGAGCGACTTGACTTGCCCTGCAGAGGGGAGGGAAGGTGTTTGCAAAATAGCAACCAGATCATAGCAGGATTTGTTGCGTTTTCAGAAATGCCAGGCAGCTAAAGGATCTGTTTGTTTTTGCTGGTCCTTATTTATTTATTTATTTCCATTTGGTAAGAAAGCTGGGTAGACCCAGGAGAGGATCCAGACATTGCTCTAAGGTCTCTGTTCACAAGTGTGCAATGCAGTGGCAGGCTGAACAAAAGAAAGGGTGGAGCAGAGTAAGGGTAGGAAGGGAAGGAACAAAGGAGAAAGGGAGGAAAGAGTGTGGCCTCCTGCTCCTCCCCAGGCAATAAAAAAAAACAAAAACAAAAACAAAAAAAACCTAAGCCTCTTGTTTTAGCAGGTTGGTTTAGAGTAGTGCTGAAAGCATCTCAGTCAAAACAGGGGCTCTGGAGTGGCTCTTAATCCGAGCAGGGATTTGCTTCTCCTAGCGCTATGCAACTCATTGCCCATTTGAACACAATGTCCTCGCAGGGAGAGCAAAACTTGCCCTTTCTGATAGGGTAAACAAGGATAACCAAGGACTTAGACTTAAAAGTTTTATCTACTTGATGTAACTGGGCAGGCATGAAAACTTCTAGTAACATTTCTGTGCCTTATTATCCCTTCCCTGAAGGTGGGGGTCCTGTGTTTCCAAGTAACTCCAGGGAGGTTTCAGATTGTGAAAGAGTATTTGAGGGGATTTGATGTTAAATGTCACCTAGGAGGTGGAATGACTGGCTTTGCTGAGTCACTCACTGGGTGTTTTCTGGCCCAGGCACAAAAATGGCCCTGGTTTCATCCAGCAGCACATCCTGGGAGGCATTTCAGCTATGCATCACCCAGAGCCTGATAGACTCAGCTGGGAACTACACGAGTTTGCTGGTGTTTGGGCTGGTATTATATGGACAAGGAATGTAGCTACATGGCCTGAATCTCTACAGCAGGCTTGAATCACAGATTTGCTCTAAATCTAACTGTTCCTGAAGTTTAGCTTCATGATAGAGACAAGCCAGAACCATAAGGCCATTGGGTTCCCATAAAGATCCATTAATGATCAGCAGGATGGAACAGGCTCAGAGGCAACATCCCATTTCCAGCATGATGCTGGAAAAAACAGGCCCAGAGACTCAGGGTTAAATAGCTCAGTTGGCCCTAGTTGGTGTATTTCATTGACTTTTATCATCGTTTTGTTGACTTGCATTGAAACTGCCTCAGGATTAAGCTCTCTGTTTTCTTCTTGCGTAGTTATAGGATGCACTCAAAAGTTTGGCTGTGTGGAAGGGAGCAGCAGGCTGCTCAGCTGGGTGGATGTGTTAGTCTCTGTGCCGTTGGGGGAGAGCTCCAGCAAGTCATCTCGGTCTTCAAACACCATGAAGTCAGCTGCTGTCTTGGGATTTGCGTGTGTGTATGCGCGTGCGCAGTCCCAGCTGAAGCTGGGGAGTGAGGAAGTTGCCACAGAAATGGAAAGCATGTGAAAAGAATTAGAGCTAGTGGAAAATTTTCCCACACATCATATTTTTCTGTTGGAAAGGGCCATTTCGTCCAAGCCAAAACTATCCACTGGAACGTGCTGATTTTGACCGAAGTTTTTTTAAAAAAATGAAAAACTCTTGATAAGGTCAAAACGTTTTGTGCTAGCCTTGGAACAAAATGTTTCCTTTTTTGCTCCCTGCCCCCCATCTTAAAGGGTTTTTTCATTTTCAAACTTTTTCACTTTAAAACAACTTTTTATTTTAGACTCCTATTTTTCTTAAAAGTTATGTTTTAAAACACTGACCAGAGCTGCAATCAGAATGAAATTCTTTGATTGTAATGCAATGGGACTTTTTGGATTATGCCAAACCAATGTTTTCTTTTGAAATTTCATTTTTTTTGTGGAAATTTTCAAATGGCAGTCTGTTTCCAAGCAGAATAAAAGCTCACTTGGGTTTGTCCCCACTGCAAGCTTATTTTGCATTTTACTCATTTCTCCATCTGACCTTTTTTGATAGATCTCACACCCAAAAAGAAAGCATCTCCTGCCTGCCTCTGAAGCTGCCCACCTTCATTTTCCACCTTTCCTTCTGAGCAGTATCTAGCTCCATCTGGACTCATTTTGTAAAAGCATCATCCCACCCTATAATCAAGTTAGGAGTTAAGGGCCCTGAGATCAATGGAAGCAGCCTTGTGATGCTACCAAGGACATGGGCAGGGAGGGCTCTGGCTCTGCATATCCCTGTTCCAGTGCCTGTTCCACTAGATGCTCCCTGTCTTCTCCTTGTTGCTGACAGACGAATTTGCTCCCACCCTCCACCTGCCTGCTGTGCCCACCTCCTCAGTCTGCTGTTTGTGTCTTCCCACTTTCTAACAGAGACAAGGGAGCCTGTTTAAAAGGACTTGTTTTCTTTTCAGAGGAGGTGGATGTGGGGAGAACAGAGGACACAAACCAGACTCTTACATATTTTATCAGATGCTACGATATGCACACAGTACTTTTGTAAAGTTCTACATTTTTAATGATAAGCTTTACTAAGACTTTTCCCCCCAAAATGTCAGTCAGCTCCCCTAGCAAGAAAATGCCAAGGGAAAAAAAAAAAAAAATTCTGCAGGACATTTTTTCGTTTTCCCTTGGAAAGCTGAAAACAACTGGGCAAGATCTCTCAGCACCTGGCTGCACAGTCGAAAGGCTGAACGCTTGGCTATCACACGCAGCATCTGCTCTTAGATATGCTGCTGAGAGCTCCGAGCCAACCAAGTGCGTCCTTCCTCACAGCAGTGCCCCCTATGTCAGCCAGTGTTTCAGCTCAATGACCTTCCTTGCGACAGTGCCCCATCGCTTTCCACAAATGCGGGCCCCGTCTGCCGCCTCCTGTCAGCTCTGCAGTGAGGCTGCCCGCTTCAGAGCACTACAGAGCTGCGCTTGGTGTCGAGGCATCTTTGTCCCCATGGCAGGGAAGCACATGAGCTCGGGACAGGTGGCCTTTGAGCAAAAACACGGAAGCCTGGAGCTGGGGGACTTGTGCGACAGACACGATAGAACTTGACCTCCCAAGCCAGGTCCCACAGCATCTTTTTTGGCTGAGGAGCACAGTCCCCATGGCACCACCAAGGAGGGCACAGGAAGAACAAGTTGTGCGGTTGGTCCTTAGGAGATTAGAACAGTTTTCCTGGGATTCTGATGCAGTAAAAAGGGATGGGACAAGCCTGACCTGGATTTGCTGTTTGGTCCTAAGGTAAGTGATGTTAGCTTCCCTTTGTGCCTCACTGTATCTTGCTGCCAGGGGTATGGGTCCCCTGGTACCCTCAGCCTCATGGTTGTCACTCATCCTGGGTTGTCACTAGTAGGTGACAGCCTAAGCTAAGGCGTCAGTTGTTTTCCACTTCTTCCCCTTCTGCTCTGGAGCAGCCATTGCTTGAGCTAACAGCTGCTAAGCACCATTTTTACTGTTGCTTAGGTATCAAGGTGATAGATGTATCACAGCTGGATGCCTAAGTACCTAAGCAGATGGATGGATGGATATAAATAGCTAACAGAAAAAGAGAGGGGGGCAGAAAGTCCCATCTCAAATTTTGTTAAAAATCACCAGAAACACAGTGGAAAAAGACTTCCAGAAGTAAGCAGATGGATATTGGGTGAATGCAAATGAAAAACAAACAAACAAACCAAACGAAAAACAAAACAAAAAAAAAAAAAAAAAAGAGTTTCAAGGGAGCTTCTTAATTTCTCTATACTGTAATTACCCCATCAAGGAAACAGTGCCGTTTGGATGCCATGAGCATCCATGAGTGACTGCAAGGTATCCCCATACTTTGGTGGGGAGAGCCACAGGGTAGGCACTGAAAAAGAAAGATAAGTATATAAATAAATGCCATTAACTCCTATTAGCGTGTGGGGTAGAGAGTTCAAAGGGTCAGTCTTCAGTTAAGAGTAATGGATCTCAGGGGCTGTGTTTGACAGCAGGAGTGGAGCGGGACAGGGCATGTCCTCCTGACACAGCAGTATCAAGCAGCCATAGATGAACTTGCTAATTAAAAATGAAGTCAAGCACTAGAAAATGGTATAGCCATTCTGGTAAAAGACTCTACTTGCACTAAGCAGCCTTGTTGCTCTAAGCAAGGTGAATATCACAGCTTTGTACATTGCCAGTATATCCACAGATTGGAGGGAAAGATATAACCATTCATTAAACCCAAAAGCTAAGTTTCTCCCTGGTTGTGGAAAGGCACCAGTCTTGGGAACTTCCCATTTCTGACATTTTCAGCAACGCCAGATCTGTACCAGTCATAAGGAATATGAGTTGAGACCATTGCCTACACGCAGATCAGCAATGAGGTACCGGTCTGCACTGGAATCAACCATGGAGGAATGCTAAGGTCATGAGTCCTGAATCCAAAGCCATCCCATGCCTAGCCCCAGCAGCATATGCATATGGTGAGCAGGAAGAAATGGAGCACCAGAAGGTAAGGATGATGTTTCCCAAAGGGAAGCGAAGAGAATTTATTTATGGGAGTGACACACCTTCCTCAGGAAAGATCCCATCAGAAAGAAATAACACCCCTGAAAGTGAAAATGATTTCCTCTTTGCAGGGTTGAAGGTAACCTGAAAGGGCAGCCCAGTCTTATCCCCAAGGCTGTTTTCCACCCTGCGGGCTATACATGTTGAACAAGCACTAAATAAAGGATTGGGTTTTCTGGCTGCAGATCTCCTCAGGCAGAGGTATCGCACACAAAATCAATAGGCAGCCCAATATCAAGAGGAAGTTTACAGCCCTCAGAAAAGTGAATGTGGCCTTTTCTCTCAGAGCTTCCATATCCTTTACAAAAGCATAACAGCTTATACACAAGCCTGCACAGCACACTTTGGGAGGCTGGATCTCAGGGCTGACAACTCACCAGTATAGTGCGAATCTAAAGTAATTGCATTGTCCACCCGGGGAATATTTCAGATACTTCTGGCATAAATGAAAATTAGAATCCAAATTCTCCCATCGTAGGATCTAAAAATCCCCTGTTCCTCCTTCTATCTAGGATTTACTTTTTCTATCCTCTTATGCTGTCTTTCTTTTCATTGCTCCTACCTCAGAACTGGAATATTTTACTTTGTCTTCCTTCTCTCACTATTTCATGAAATTCTCCAAGCCTGCCTTGCAACTAAGCAGTTCTCTAGACAAAGACTGAGGCAAGGGTCCCTTGGGCATAAAGACAAGTTATCTGCAGGCAGCTGTTTGGGCTGCAGGGTTAAGCCATTTTAATTACCTGGAAGCACAGCACCAGCCAAAGAGTCATCAATGTTTAAAACAAGCCCTGCTGTCCCAGTGGGGCTGGGATGTCTCAAGAAGGCTGCCTGCTGATCTCCTAGATTAAATTCTTCTGTGAGAGCTGATCTACAGCTTTATGGCAATGGGGAGAGCTTATTTCCTGAACCCTATGGTCCATTGTTTGGTTTGGAGCAATCCGTGTGATCCCAGAGCAGAGCAACTGCAACCCTCTCATTGGATTTCAATACCCCATGCAAAATCCCAAGTACTGCGGTTTCAGTAGTGTCTGAAGTTGTTGCTTTACATTGCATATCACTGCAGAGTTAGGTCCCCCTTTATCAGAGCATAGAGTTTCAAGAGATGCGTGTGCTCTCTGGACATGTCATGTCCAGAAAAGGCTGGGCTGGAGACCTCTTTTTTTCTTTTGGTCTTTCCAAAGCATGAATTGCTCCTTGATAAATTCATCAGACAAAAACAGCCCAGGACTACATCCTGAACTTTCCAATGTCTTTTAAGTTATTTTGTTCTGAAGTTCAAAGGATCCTGATCACCTTTATGCCTCCTGGCTGCCTCTGCAGTTCCAGGTCAGGTTGGTACCAGCTGTGGAAATGATTGAACAGCTGTTCTCATAAACACTGGCCTTAAGTGACCTGGTGCCAGCCAACTACAGGCACAGTAGCACGGCTCAGGACTAAATGCAAATGTGAGACTGAGCTTTGCAAGGGGACCCACTTTGTCATAGAGAGTGAAAGTCAAGTTTCCTTCTCAATGATGCCAAGAGCTGTTGAAATCTGAACAACTGCTATGCACCTAGCTCAAAGCAGCCCTGGAGGACAGAGCCACCGCACCTTGCTTCATTTTCTAGTCTCAGTCCCATAGAAAAGAGGAAGCTGCATGAGAGAGAAGATACCTCTGGGAAATGCCTTTACAATGACTGCTTGGATCAAATAAGCAAGGAGTCTTAAAATCTCCACACACAGATCTCCAGACCAACACCACAAAACACTGACCCTATCTCACCCAGCTTAGCATGTTGTTCACATCTCTGAGCTCTGTCTGCCTTTGAGTCCCTCTGTCCCTATCCTGCTGAGCCCTACCCAATTCCCAGCAGCTCCCCTTGGCCTCTGGTCCCCTCATATCCGCGCCATCTTCCTCACATGCCCTCAGTTTAACCAACTGAAAGAAAATAATTTCTGGGTGTGTTTATATGTGGGCAGAAGGAAAGGAAGGAGCAGATCTTTCCCAAGTGACTAAGATGGGAATCAGTGCTGGATGACAGCTCTTCACAGTCAAGGGATGGACAGGTCACCCCTGACTGCTCTGGCCCTGTGAAGTCACCCAAGGAAGTGACAGTGTTTCCTACCCAGAGCTCGGATGCCCCTTAGGGTGGAACATCATTGAGGAAGGAGCCCTTCGTCACTGTTCAAAGGCTTGCAGGAGGGGTGACACTGCCCAGGTCCCCCTAGTGCTCCCCCCCTGCCTCCTTCCCAAGCAGAGTGCACAGCAATTCAACCCAGTGGGAATCCAGTGATCATCTCTGCTTTGTTCCCTGGAATAAACTTCTCCTATCCCAGCTGGAAAAGGCACTGCTGCACAGACCCCACATGGAGTTGCTCTGCCAACAAAAGCAAATCTTCTTGGCTCCCTGCCTCCCTCCTGTCTCTTTCCAGGTCTGCAGGTACCAGGAAAGTCACAATTTTGGTCCCATGGGACTTGGGGTCTGCATGTTACTGCTTCTCTCACTGCCGTGTGGGAAGCCACACCTTGACCTCCTCCAGCTCCAACTTGCTTTTCTGACTTGGACTAGTTATGGGCAGGACATGCTGGGGCCTGCTGCCTCCTCCCCATCCCTTTGAACACAGGCACGTAGGCAGTGTAGCACACCAAATGCAGCTGCACACCGTAGGATTCAGCCCTCCGATTTTCATGTGGAAAAACCACAAATGCATGAGTCACTTGGATTCAGCAGAGACAGGACCTGCAAATGTTGCTTTTCTTCTTTGGGCCAGACTTCATCCCAAGGTGCCTTGCTCCCCTTCTGCTGTCCCAACACCTAGCCTACCTCTTGGGAAGAACAGACTTCTGTCTGCCAGGTTGTGCTGTGCTGCAAGAATGGGATCTCAGACCTCAAGGCCTGTAGGGAAGGATACAGAGCTGCACTTAGTAGCTGACATTGGAGCTAGAGCTGCCAGTATGTCCACATGGACAAATGTCTATCCCTAGGACAAGTGATGGGGAGGCCTCAGTGCAACCTAGTGTCCCTACTGTTAGGGGAAGGGGCAAAAGGACAGGGATGTCTGGTGCCACTGTGGATAGAGCAGGCAGCAAGTTGTGGAGGCCTGGTAGGCATCAACATCAGCTCAGCAGCAAAGGCGCCTGCATGTACTGAAGGATTCTCCAACTTCAACAGCGGCTCGCTCCCTTTATCTCCTTTCTGTGAGACACTGTCTCTTCTTCATTTCCATGATCATCCCCTTCAGGTGCCCTGTCCCTTCCTTCCTCTGGAATACAGCTGCTCAGTTAGTGCCTCTCTAAGGGATGAGGGCGAAGTGGGTGTGGGAAGGCTCAGAGGTTCCTGCCTCAGCACAGGAGAGGCCATTGGAGATGTTCGCACTGAGGAGGCCTGATGAGGAAAGGGCACTTAAAGGAAGAGGAACACTGTCTGTATTACACACACGCGCATGCACGCGCCCTGCCTTTCAGGGCTTGCTTTCCCTGACTTCCACAACCCAGCCAGAAATTTCTCCCAAAGGCCATTTTCTCAGCTGAAGAGATAATAGAGATCCAACATAAACAACCCACAATGGTAAGCACAAGGGTAACTAGCTCGCCCCCACTGCTCCCTGTTTTCCCCCTCAGTGGAGCTAGGGCTGGCGCGACACAATGAGTAATTAGGTTAATGAGTTAAGCTTGGATTTTAATTGGGATTCCCTGATTTACTGGTATATCTTCTCCTTTTGTTTTACTCCAGGTGAAGGTTTCTAAAAGCTGTTCCTACTAATGGCTCTGATATCAGAAAGGTCTTAGGGATCTTTAATTGTGTTTAATCGCCACATAATTAATGATCCTTGAGCAAAATGGAGATTGCATCTAGAGTAGTTCTAGTCTTGCCCTTCAGCATCTGTTGTGTCTGGGCAAAGAGAACCTGCAGACATATTTGGGGGGGGTGAAGCAAAAAGGCAAAAGGAAAGCAGAGAGAGAAGAGGGATGGAAAGAGAGAGGGTTGAAAGAGAGAATAACAGAAGATTAAAAAGCTCGATGGAAAAAAAGAGAAATGGAAACAGACCTATTCCTTCTCATCACTTTATGTGAGCACTGCCTTGTCTCATGGCAGATTTGTGATGAAGGGGGAGCAGATCCCTTAGCTGTTGGTTCAGAGAGCTCTATAGTGCTACTCTGTCTTCTTAGACTGTTACTTTTTGGCTGGTACAGTGTGGGAGAAGAGGCACAACTTTTGCTTCCCCCTCTTCTCTATTTTACTGCCCAGCTCTAAAGGCAGAGAGATGCCTTTTTTACTTCTTTCACTGCCTAGCTCTCACTCATCCTCTTCCAACGGGGTGCAGTTCTGCTTGTCCGGCTATGAATGGAAGAACTTGAAGGCTGCAGAGAACTTTCACTGGGTAGGACAACAGAATGAAGAGGAGGTCAGCTTTTTGCCCTTTCTAGAGCCTGGAAACTAGACCCAGGAAGGGCAGGGATCTGGCATGGTGGATGGGCATGGCCCCTGGAGCTCAGAGGGTGCCTCAACATCTGCCGAACACTCGAATTCCAGCAAGTTACTCAGGTAAGACAGAATCACCTGTTTCAACTCTTCCCCGTTTTTGTTCTCTGCTTCCCTCTGGCACCATTTCACACCCCTTCTGCAGGAAGACATTTCCAAAGTTCAAAACCCAGAAGGGTAGCAGGGGAGCAAGGGGCAGCAAGCTGCAACATGTCCTTGCTCTCCCGGCCTACAACCGTGTGACTCCCCTCTCAGCGGAGGCCTGCAGCAAAGTCTTCGTCTCTTTCCAGAGCACAGACCAAGCCTGTCCAACCTGTAACTGTGCTGCCTGCTCCAACTTGCCCCAGAAAGGCAGCTTCAGTTGGAGATGTCAGCAGGAAAGAAGAAGGGCCAGGGAATGTGTCCCTGTGGCTTGGGACTTATGGGTTGAGGGCCACTGTAAGCAGAGTTGTGCAAAGAAGGGAGAGTTGGTTGTGCATGTTGGGAAAGAGGTGGCAGCTTGTGGAGGCATGTGCTCTGGCTCTCAGCCCCACTGATAAGCAGCAGTTTAGTGCAGCAAAGCCATTGCCCTTCCCATCTCTACCCTGAGCAAGGGTGGCTGGGCCGGCGTGGAGGAATTAAGAGTGTCAAAGGCTGGATGTGAACCAGTGGAGATCTGGGGTAAGGTGATTCTCAGAACTGCATGTGTTCACTATAGAGGAAAAAATCAGCCATCAAAGCAGGGGGAAGGTTTTATTTCCGATGCCTTTTCTGGTGGGCTCTTGAGCTGGAGTGCAAAGTTCTGGACTGGTGCTGGGACGATTCTGCTTTTATACTAGTATTGGAAATTTGCCCTATTGTGGATTCAGAAGGGACCCAGATCAGCTCTTTGAGTTGCAACTTGCAGAGGAGAACTGTTGAGCTGGGCTTGCATTTCAAACCAGACATAAACTGGGTTTGCAGGTTTCTTCAAGTGTGGAGCAGCCTCAAGTAAGATGAGAAGTGGGGAGGGTGGTAGGGGAGGGGACCAAGTTCCCCTCCAGATATTCAAAGCCCAATCTTTCCTGGAAACCTTGCAGCCCATTACCCTGAGAAAGGGCTGGTGCAGAGCTAGTCCTAACTGGGAACCTGCCCCTTCCCGTGTTGCAACAAGCCTGCTAACCAGGCAGGTTTCAGCTTGCTTGGGTCGTCAGTTTGGCTGCTCTCATTTCTAGTGTTTTTTCTCCTTTATTGTCTATGCATCTGCCCAAGGGCTTGAGGAAAAAGCTGCCTCCCCCTTTCTATAGCATTAGCAAACATGCCAGTTCCATTTGGAATATTTCATACGCAGGCCTTTTTCTCCCACGCTCATTCCCTACCTGCCTCTCTGTCCCGCTACTGTGTCAGCTTGTCAGGCTGCATCCGTTCAGGTGTGAGCAACCAGTGTTCCTGTTTTCCTCTGCTCTTCCTCTCTAACTGTAACAAGACTAAGCACTGATAGAGTTAGAAAGCTAGGAGCTGCAGAAGTGTCACCTGGAAATGAGGGATGTGGAGAAAGCCAGCACAAATGCATAGAGGAGAGCAGGGCACAAAGTTAGAGGCTGGTTGTGCCCATCCACAGCGATGGGCTTCAGGAAGTACAGCACTGAAGGGGGAAGAAAGAAAGGCTACAAAACTGGGAAGAGGATCTGGATACAGTGTGTATCTATAACATGCCACTGGGCTCAGTCGTTGCAGGCAGATGAGGGTCTCTGTCCCAAGAGCAAGGCTGGCCTATACAGACTCTGATCCTGGGAACAGCTAAGTTGATTTTAGCAACAAGGAAGATCTGGATCAATCTTCCCCTCCCTCCCAACACATAAGATCAGACTGCCTGATTGTGTCATTTATTCCCTTGTAAACAAAGCAGCCAAAAGAGAAAGCTAAGCCATAAATGAGAAACCTTTCTGGAGACACAGCTCCCTGCAGGGCAGCCAGGCAGAGCAGGAGGAGGGAGGGGTCAGTGGATTCCTGGGGTGACATCAGTGGTCATAGGAGCTGGCTTGGGCTGCGGCCCAGGGGAAGGCGCAGTGCCTGCCTTTGCAGCAGAGGTGGCAAAGGCAGTGACATGCTGTTACTTGGGTGTCAAGGTGAACATGGACATGTACATGCTGTGCATGCAGATAAGACCTTCTCTAGGGCAGGCAACCTCTGAACTGAGCAAGGAGGTAGTTTGGCAGATGGAGAAGGGGAGAATATGGCTAGTGCTGTTACAATTATAGGGATGTTCCTGCCTATAATCCTGGAAGTGGTTCCTGTTGTAATGACTATTCCTCAACCTTTTTTCAAGGTGTCCTTCCATGAGCTTACATAGGGTGGGGTCCTCTTAAGGCTTCAAAGAGCTCCTACAGCCTACACCATCCTGTTGAGGTGCTGGTTGATTTAAAGGGTAACTTGTTGAACAACCCCCACTGCTGTCTTTAACCATGATCAAACAGAGGCATTTATAGTCTAGTCACTACCAAACCACTGCCTTCTATAAACAGACATTTGTAGTGAAGGAGATGGGAACATCCACAGAGCCAAGAGATCCTGATGCAAAAGAAGGAGGTGCTGGGCTAATCAAGCTGTTTTCTTCAACTTATGTTGCAACTTAGCTATGATATACCAAAAAGTAAAGATTAGCTGCCTTCCAGCTGTTTCTGAGAGCGAGGGCTGGCATGCTGGAGCGCTGAGCTTTGGAGTGCACTTAGCAGAGCTGAGGGTAGCTATTGTCCTCCATAGGCCTGTCTTGAACTCTGCCTACATCTTTGCCTCTTTTCCCCATCCCCACACACTGTATCTTGCTCCGTCCTTCTGACACATGTGCATGAAACAGCACTTTCCTTCTTGGCCAAAGAGAGCAAACAGGGAGATTTAGTCCAGCAAAACTCAGCAAGAAAGTATAGGGACGAGGGCAGAAGGGGAAAGCTGAGGAAGCTTACTTGACCCTATCTCACTGTAGAAACTTTTTCCTTCTGACTCCGCCTCGAAACATCTGCACTTAATAAACCCAAATGCAAATGCTGCCAGCAACTGAAAGCACTGTGAGAGTAGTTTCTAGCCACAGCTCAATAAAGGGCTCCCACTGCCCTTTTCAGCCACTGTGCACCGAGGATGGATCTGGCCCAAAGGTCTTTGCAGTTTGTAAAGAGCTTGTTTGATGCCTCACCTTGGTGCACTGCCTCTGTTCTTTACACAGGGGTAGAAACAGGGTAAAAGACCTCAAGGGATGCAGAGCAGTCACTGCTGGGTACCCGGCTTATGAAATCTCTTCACAGGATGCTGTCAGAACTAAAGGTTTAAGCAGATTTTAGAGGTCCAAGCCCTGATACAGTTAACAAGATGATGAGGAATAAAATGAACCAAGAATTTTTGAAGGGATCAAATCCTAGTATGAGCTATAATCCATGTTCTTGTTAATAAGGGGCTGAAGGTTGCCATGATCCATTATTGCATCCCAAAAATGGATTGCTAGCCCTTCTCATCCCCTTCCCCTTAGCATCCTCATCAAGGTGCTCCTAAGATCTCTAGGAAAAGCATCATGTTCTAGCTTTCTGGTATCTTTCTAAGCCAATTAAATCAAAGCATGGAGACTTTTAGGGAACTGAAACACTGTTATTCTGCTATGTCAGGGAATTTGTGGGCCTGTGTAGCTAGTGGAGATGTTGCTGAACTGTGCATAGAGGATAAATGGCTTTTTTCATTGATAATGCCAGTGGCTGAGGCCAGAGCATTCATCAGTATGTCGTAGCTCTTGGCATCCCAGGGGACCGCAGGATTCTGCCTATCCCAGTATTAAATAACCCGTTCACAGGAGCAGAAGTCGAGGCTAGACTGAAAGATTTTCCAGCAGCTGAAAGTGCCACATAGTCTGTTGCCAGATGCACTCAGGGGACCTTAGCTTTCAGAGTCAACACCTCCTTTGATGAATGGAGAGCAAGTCCTCCCGCAGTGCGGGTACCAGTTTGCAGCCAGCAAAGCCAGGCTTTGGTTGTCCTCTGCAATGCCACCACCTCTGTCCCAGCTACGAACACTGTACTGGGCATACACCCAGGGAGCACGAGCTGCTGAGAAGGAGATGATAGCTCAGCTTTTCTGTCCAGGCTGCCTCATCTTCAACTCTTTGAGCATGCCTAGCCTGAGTATTTCAGTGCTTTTCCAAGCTGTGGATTTTGTTCTTCATTACTTCCAAGGAGGCTCTTAGCCTCTGTGCCTCAGTATTGTGACTTTCGGTATGGAACTGTCACCATGTAGGAACCCTGGCAAGCAGATGAATCTTGGTGAGATGATAATCACTTCTGACATACTAATAAATTAATAAATCTTTCATTTATTCTCTAGATTTAATTTCCCATCCCTGTGTTTTCTGTTTCTGTCATGGAAGTATAGTACTAAAAAATGTTGGAAGGACCAAGGAGTGATTAAGAAAGGCAGGTGGGGAGGAGGCTCCAGGAAAGGACAGTCTTTTGCTCAGTAAAGCTCTCTAAGCATCTGCAGAAAATGATGCCAGCTACTGAAATAGCCCCTAAGGTTGCAGAGGCAGAAAGATGTGAGGAGTAGGAACGCTGTCTGCACAGAAGCAGCCCCCCTCATGGAGAAACATGGTTCAACTTGTACAGCACAGATGCCTTCATCCGAGCTGTCTGTACTAACCATGTGGCCAATGGGGAGAAAACCCTACTGCATAATTTGCCCATTCTGCATAAGAAATGTATCTTAGGCTGGGTCAGCCTTAGGCTGGGTCAGCCTTAGCCTGAAAGTGCTTATTTCCTTGAATACAGAGGAGTCAGGGTGCTTAGCTCCATATTCCCATGTGATGTGAAAGGCAGGCATGTAGGAACCTGTCCCCAGTGAATTTAGGCCTTTCTCACCCAACCCGGATAAGAGCAAAGGCTTCACCGATGCATCCAGCAGTGCTCAAAGGAGCTGTTGAGGGACCTCAGCCCAGCTTTCCTAAAGGTCTCAGCTTTCTACCTAGAGAATCAATTTCATGATAGCACTGTTTTTTTATTTCAGATTGACTTCACATGTCAGAAGTGACTTGTGAAGTGCAGGCCCATAAAGATTTTAATCTGGACTCCACAAGTCACAAAGGGGAACATCAGGCTAACTCTCTTCCTCCTCCTTCACAGTCTCCTTGGCAACCCTCATTCTTGCCCAAATTTCTAAGCCAAGTGCTTGCCTTTTCTGCTCTCCCTTTGCAAACCACCCCTCTGTGAAAACTGACACTGCCTTTGGATCAAGTTTCTTACTCATCACTTAAAGATGATGCATTTCAGCCCAATGCTCAGTCCAGCCTTTGTAAAATGATGCTTGGCTTCTCTCTCCCACCCCCACCGTCCTCTTGAACTTGTGGTCTATGAGACAGAGATGCTAGTACCCCAACTTTATTTATTGCAGGGGAGGCTTTAGTGACAGCCTGATGCTGCGAGAGCCTGTAGATGTTTCCCATCTTGGCACAGACGTGGTCAAATGGAGCACCCCTTTGGCAGTAGCAGGTAGGGGAGAAAACTTAAGATGCTATAGGCGCCCATCAGGTCCTTTCTGTTATCGAGGAATATGTCCCCGTCTTTTGTTCACTGCATGTTCCTGTACCTGGAGACACACCTGGCTAATTTTGCTTACAATTGCTTGCTGGTGAGGAAGTGAGTCAAAAATAGAGGCAGAAAGGAGGTTCACTGACAAAAAAAAAAAAAAATATGGTCAAAGCAGGAGTAAGATGACAGTCATTCTGGAAGTCTTATCTATAATGTCATGCTCCCTCTCCCTCACTCTTCTCCTGTGACCCAAAGCCAACAAGGTCTTCATCCGATAGAGGTCTGGGGCTAATGCAAAGAGTTTTCTTGCCTTGTGGCTGTGCTGAAACAGAGACAAATCCCCAAGGCGCGGGTGGCTGCAACCTGTATTATGGCAACAGCCATAATACTGGCCACATAGAGTAAGAACATAACAACAATAAGAGGCAGAGCCCTTCCCTGCCCCCCTTCTTGTGGATGCCTAATCCGATGAGATAGCTGAGCGGTGGGAGGCCGCAGGGCCTCCCCCTCCCATGCACCCACTGGCGGATCCAGCCTCCCTCACATAAAGAGCATCTTTGAGTGTGGGGGGAAGGGGGAGAGGAGACACTGGAGCAGCCATTCCCGGCCCCCGGTGTGCAGGGGGAGGGGAGAGATGGGCTGGGAGGTACTTTTATGGCTGCTCCCGCCATGAGCAGGAACAAAGCACTGGGGCTAGGAATTCAGAGCGAGCAACAGCATTTCTATGCTAATGAGAGCTCGGAGCTGGATGCCGCCTATGGCAATTGGAGTGAAAGTTGGGGCTTGAAAGGATGCAACTTTTATGTCCGATGAGCCTTGCTGGGTTCCAAAACCAATCCTTCTCCCCGAGTTTTATTTTTAATTGACTCCTACCAAGCCGAAGGACATGCTCATCCGTTCCAAATGGAACAGCTGTTGAAACTGAAAATCAGCATCCTAAAGTGCGGACGTATATATATTTCACGGTGCTCACTTAGTGCTCCATTCCCAAACATCAGCAGCGTGCCCAGAACAAAGGATGCCTTGGCAGAGCGTTAACCCTGTCCTGCATCGCTTGCTGCCTCGCACCTGTGCCTCGCACAGAGAGGGCTGTTGGCTGGAACCTGCGCTCCAGGTCCTGCGTGCTGATGAATGCAGCAGTACGAGGCAACACGCTGGGAAAGGTCTGTCCCACAGGACCTTTATAACTGTAAAGGAACTTAGCAGCTTCTCCTTCATATTCTCTGCAGAACCTGAGATGCAGGATACCAGCAATAGAGATTTTTATAGGAAAGATGATAAAATATGTCCCAAACTGTGCAGAACTCCCAAATGCCAAATGTTTTCTCTGATAAAGAGGACATGAGAGCAACTTGCTGGGGCAGTAATGGGTGCCAGCTGTGGCTTATTTCTTTTTGGAAATGGAAAAGCCATTTAATATCTTAGCCTGCTACTGCCTAGGACAATGCCTCTCTTGGCTGTGCAGAGTTCTGTTCTCCCGGCTCCAGATAGGTCATTGCATTTTCTATGGCCTGAATATCAGATCAAGGAGATGATGGGGGATAATGGATGGCCAAGTGTTTCTGGCATGATCTGCCTGTCCAGGGCCGCTTCCTCTCTAAAGGCAGAAGGAAGCAGGTATTCAGTTCCTTTTGGCAACTAGGAAAGCCCAAACCTAATGTGCCTCTAAGCAACACACCGATTCCTGATATTTGCCCTGCTCTCCCTTTTGCCAGACATCTCACAAAGTGAGCAGCACTTCCATCACCTCCATGTTACAGCTCCAGCAGGGAGGCCTTTGATCAGCAGGGTTAGAACCCAGGTTTGTTCTTCCTTTGCATAACTGTCCACCAACAGCACAGCACACAAAATCCTGTTCCTTCAAAAACAAGACCTGACAAGGCACTGGCCCCTGGAGGTGAACTGCTGGACTTCATGACCTAATACAGTCCCTATTTTTCAGCGAGCATGATGTTTTGATCATCAGGAAACAGATCTGGCGTGCTGGTGCTTGGTCCCTCTTGCAAGTAAACCACCCCCTCCTACACAAGGAAAACACCAGCTGCCTAAGCCTTGACCATTCCACTGTTTCTTCTCAAGGGAGGATAATCCACAGACTGTGCATTGCAAAAGGTACCGGAGAATTCCATGGACGGCCAGACTCCATTGGCAAAAGGAAGTCAACACGGAAATGTTGCAAATGAGAGCAATTGAGATACAACCAGTGCGCTGCTCTGAGCAGAGGGCCAAGAACCACCACCCTGGAGTCAGCCCTGGGGTAACACAGGGCTGCAGGATCTGAGCACGGACAGTTTGCTCATTTCTCCCTGGAAGAGGACCTTGCCATCTGAGGGGAAGAGAGGAGGTGACAAATTTCTAAGGCTGCTCTGCCACCGTCTTTTCCAAGTCAGAGGATGAATGGGATAACAGGAACTCCACTGGGACCAGAAAAGACAGGATGCTGCTGCAGCATTGCTTCTGGCTTGGGACAAAGAGTGAGTCTGCTTCTCACAAAATGTTACAGCTTCCACCTTTCAGTTTAGCAATAGGCCTTTCAAAAGCCCGTGTGCCTCTGCTGTTGGCTGACCTTGGTGTGAAGGTGTCTTTACGTAAAGAGAAGTAGAGCAGTGATCCAGATGGTCTGGCCAGGGCTTCCAGCCATGGATGTCTGCTACAAAACTTTCTGTAGACAGCCGGAATCGCTAATGGTGGAGTCAAAGCGTAACTTCTCTCCTCTAGGAATTTGCAGCAGGCTATCTATGTTAGTGGTTGTAAAGGTCCTGGATTCAAAGCCGCAGGGAAGTTCTACCAAGAAGGCTAGATCCTACTGGAGGAAAATACCCAGGGGAACACAAGTCAACCACATGAACAGAAGGGTGGAAAACCCCAAGGAGGAACAGGAGAAGGGTGAGTGAGTACGGATAACACTTCACTAGCATGTGTCAGCAGGACTTTTATTTTAGGGAACATTTCTCATCAGGGACATATTGAATGTCAATCACTTCAGATGCCTTGGCCTTTACTAAGGTGGTTCACAGGGAACCAATCTGTTTAGAAAACCTGTCGCTGATCACTGTGCTGGAATTCTAAAATAACAGATAATTAAAAGATGACCCTGAGCTTTTTGCAAAGTCTAGAACTATTTGCTTAGCTCTAAAACCAGAAAAAGCTTTCTTTTTTTTCTAACCAACCAAAGAAATCCACTCTCAGACCTCTGATTAAATATTAACTACCTTGCACAGACCACAAGCAAGATCCCCAGCTATTTATTGCTCCAAAGGCAGCTGCAGCAAGAAGAAAACAAACAAAACTAGCCAGGAATGAATGGTGTCATCCACATCAACAAGTTTCCTGTGTGTGCTTGAGTCAGCTTGGAGCCAGGAGGCATTTAAGAGCACGTTTCACTGGGCTCAGCGCGCAGGGACCCAGCGCTGTCGGTGCCTTTCTCTCCTAGGCCCGCATGCCTCCCAGCAGCTACCGCTCCACCCTGCACTGCATGATTGAACTGACTACAGGCCCAAATCCATCGGCTAATGACGTCAATGATCTTCACTTTGGATAACACTGCAAAACCTCTGTGATGCCTGCAGAGCTTATATCACTTCGAGAGGGTAAACTAGTGACTGCCTGATTTATCCCCTTTTCATCCCCTTTTCAAAGCCTGCTTTGGGACCAGTGGAGGCCTAACAACACCATTTGGAGACAAAAGCACAGATGAAGACTGCAAGAGGCACAGAGCCCTGTTGTGGGACTGTCTGAGAGATGCTCAACCTGTGCTGCAAACATGCCGCCACAGAGGTTGATGCGTTTGCCCATGCAGAGCTTGCTGCAGCGCTTGGCTCTGTGCATGGACAGCAAGGACAGAAGTGCAGGAAGCGGTGAGTTTTTTTCCAAACAAGCTGCCTAGCCCACCTGGATAATGATGGTGCACAAGTCTACTTGCTGCTGTGCCCCTCACCACTGCCATCCCGATGCTGGCCCATGAAGTGTGCTACCCAAAGCAGCTGCCCCTTCATAGGGTTTCGTATATGCTTAGAGCTAAGCAGGGGCCGTGTGCATGCTCTCCCTGCGTGTCTCCACTCAGGTATTTGCAGCCTTCGATGGCTAAACCCTGGGTGAGGTGGGGCAACCTGCAGCACTGGTTGGGGTTTGTCCCACTAAGTGTCTAGGTAATGTCAACAGTCCTTGTACCTTCAGGGCCATCTTTGAAGGCTTTTCCTCAGGTCCCAGTGCCATTCGATGTCCTGGAGCAACAGGACAAAAGGTGATTGTTCCCCATCCTATTTCTAATTATTATTAGAAATAAAAAAAGCAGCTGTGGTACTATTTGGGCTGTGAGCCAGCCCTTACGTCCCTCTCTCCTCCTGATTTCATAGGCATATGCTCGGATTTCTAATGCACCGAGATCAAATATCCCATCACTCAGAAGTAAGATATTATCCCCTATTACCAATTCAATGCAAGGAGTCCTCATTTTCTCCAGATTAAAAGCCAATTAAAGAACGTTGCTTTTCAAGGGGAGAGGAAGCTGAAAGGAGGATTTTTTTTTGTAGGTTTTTGTTGGTCTCTGGCAAGGAGGCAATGTCCCCCATTAATGCTATCTGTGAGTTCTTTTTAAATTACATTGATTTTGCTCAGAACAGTTTGGGGTTCATCTCTGCAGAGAAAAAAAGAGAGATTTTGTTGTTGTTTCTGTGTTTCTACAACTCATGTACTAAAAAGGAAAAAAAAGGAAATTTTACATGCTGGAGGATCAATGCTGTTTCTTTAAGTGAGCAGTTGGTGTTTTGAGTTTCAAACCTGTCTCAGGGCAAGGCAGCCCTACTCTCAAGGTGAAGAGCACGCTCATAAATCTGGGAGAAGCTTCCAGCCCAGAATATGCTGATTCCCCACTGCAGGGAGGGCAGAGCCGGCAGGAAAAGGGCATTTGCTCTGCAAACAAGCAGCAGGATGAGTGCTTGTAAATCGCTAGTCACAGGAGAGCAGGTGACATTCACTCTTGCTGCACTGAGATCTGGGGCACAGGGAGAAGGGAAAAAGGTTGTTTTAAGCCATCTTGTCATGCTTAAAGGCCATGTGAGCCCCTGGTTTCTCCTGTCAGCTCCTAGCACAGGTCAGAGGAGCCTCAGGTCAACATTCAGCTTTCCACAACTCTCACTGGGCCCACAGAAACCAAGACTACCTTGAAGGCAGCACGCTCTTCTCTGTCCCCAAATGCCTCCTCTGGCCCTCGTGCTCCAGCACAAAGATACACAGCGATAACTCAATCCCATTTCCCTGCATGTAGCAGAAACAAACAAAACGCCTAATCCTCCGCCATCTCAGCCTGCCTTTCTCACAAGTATCATCCCCATAAGGAGCTCTGTCTTCAGGCTTCCCCAGCCTGCTACTGTTTCGTTGGCTGCCGCGTGTCTGCCGTGCACACACGCTGTTCATAACCCCATTTTAATCAGTCAGCAATCAGCAGCTAGAAAGCCCCCGGGCTTGCACCTCCCTGCTCCTGTTTGCTATTCCCATGCAAGCCTCGCCTGAGAGTGGCCCTTTCTTGTTCCACAAAGGGGTATTTAGTTCCTGAAAGGAAGGCGATCAGCACAGCTCTCTGCTTCAGCAGGTAGGCAGGTGACCTCCCAGGGCCCTTCCGACCTGAATTATCCTGTTTCTATGAGGAAGCTAACCGAGCACAAAAACATGTCTGTCAGTCTGTCACTTTCTGTTCATTTCATTTTCATCTGTCATATATTAGCCCTGAATCCTACTGTCTACGGGCAGATAGTTATTTATTATTTTCTCCTTTGTTTGCTTTTTAAAGCTACTTCCATTTGAATTACATACACACGCATGCGGATACATGCAAGCGCGCACAAATAGCAGGGAGCGTTTTTCATCAGGCACAGTTTTCGTTCCAGGCTTATTTTAAACGAGGAGAAGAGCCAGGAATAACTTGGTCTGACAAGTGACGCTTCACATTAAAACCAACAAAAAAATGCACCACATTGTCCTCTCCGTTGCACACGCAGGCAGGGCTCAGGAATGTGCCCAGCTCCTTCAGCTCTGCTGGGGCTCTTTGCTGGTGCAGCACAGCAGAGGCTTGTACAGAGGCAAAGCAGAGGGCTGGGTCATGTCTCCACTGTCAGTTTGGACAAGATTCGAGCCTGTCCACCAGGGGCGAGCGTGGAAAAAAGGCGGGAGGAGACCAGGGAGAGGACAGCCATGCTGGGGCCCTGGCAGGATCCCTCCCTCTCCCCTTCATTTCCGCCCAGGGAAAGGAAGACTTTTTCTTGCATTTTTTTTTTTTTTTCTCTTTCCCCCAGCATTCCCTCGCTTGCCGCTCACTAAACCTCTGTCTCAAGCCACTCCATCACCATGGCAACGGGCCGAAAAGGAGCAGATGGTCCCGGCGAGCTAAATCCCAATTAGAGCAGGAGCCGCGTGCGGGGGAGCGGCGCCGGGGCTGCACCCCGGCCCCATGCCCGGGCCTGGTCCCACAGAGGCAGATCTGCACCCCCGTCCCCAGGCCATCCGGCAAGGCTGCAGGGTCACCAGGCAGTCCCGGGGCCGCGGGACACAGGGGGGACAGGGCCAGAGAGATTGCGGCCCCCTTTCAGCCAGGGGCTTGGGCACAAGGGACATCTAGGATTTATCGCTGTTGCCAGCGAGCAGAGCACTTCCTCTGTCCCGAAAAGGCCACATTTACTTGGACATCCATGCAAATCCTCCTGCCTCCCTTTTCCAACCCTGGCTTCCAGGACCAATGGGTTTTGCAGCAGATGGGCTCTGGTGGTCGGACCTTTCCCCGTGCAAAGCGAGCGGGCGCAGGGCTTGGTCTGTCTGGGAGTGCCAGGGAGCCCATTTCCCAGACGGAGCAGACGGGAGGCAAGGGCTGCAGTGGGCGAAGATAAAACTCAGGCACTAATCTCTCTGGGGATTAACTGCCAAGCCTGTCCTCACAGGGCCATAGCGCGGAGCCTTGGGTCAGGCAAGCAGCATCCAAGCCTTCTTGGAGGTACCCACCACTCCTCTTGTGTGCTTAAGGGCTATGCAAGCCACATGCACCCAGAGGGAAGAAAGGTGTTTTGCAGGGACGCCGGCCCTTTCACTCTTCATCTGATTTTCATAACTAGCCATAAGGCTGCTAAAACTTGGATCTACTAAAGCCTGGACTGGGCTCTGCTCTGAAACCACCCCTTCACATTTGTGAAGCCACCTGCATACTGTCAAAGGGCAAAGGCACCTCAGGGAGCCAAGCCTTGTTGCAAGGAAGAAGAGCAAGGAAGAGAAAGCATCTTTTCTGTTAGAAACCTCAATGTCTCACACAGAATGTCTCAGCTGCTCAGGCCCTTTTTCTTGTAAGAGACCTAAAGCAACACTCACTCTGCAGAGCAGGATCCTGGTGGAGCCGTAACCACCACTACCATAATTCAGGCCCAGATGAGTGACGAATGTGTGGAGCTGGGCTGAGCACCGCAGGGGCCACGCAACCATCCTGCTTGTACCTTTCATACCCTGTGGGCC
This sequence comes from Nothocercus julius, assembly GCA_013398735.1. Lineage (NCBI taxonomy): Eukaryota > Metazoa > Chordata > Aves > Tinamiformes > Tinamidae > Nothocercus > Nothocercus julius. Next base: position 2,131,064 of record VZSV01000094.1, on the reverse strand, counting down.
CAAAACCTTGGGGCTGCAGATGCAAAAGAGGCTGGGGATAGGGGGAAAAGTGGGAAGCATCCTGAGGAGAGATGCAGAGAGGTGGCGTGGAGAAAGTGTGGCGGCAGGGTAAGACTTCGGTGCTTCTCCTGCTCGCACCAGCCACTCCTGCACAGAGCTACTCCCTTTCCCGTGGTCCTGGCACACGCTCAGGGATGCTGGCCTGGGGGCCGGCCCGGCCCAGCCGGCTCTCAGCCCGCACCCGTGGGAAGCGCCGGAGCCCGTCCTGCCGCCCAGGTGTGGCCCTGCGCCTCGGGGCTGCCGCCGGGCGCGAGCGCCGTGCCAGCGCGGATGTGGCCAGGCAGCTGGGGGCAGCGATTCGGGGTGGGCCACGCAACAGACACGGCAAAGCTGCAGCGGGCTCCGGCTCCATGCCCTCCCTGAATGCTGGCAGCAGCCTCCATGCTGTCACCCCTCTTCCTGGAAAGACCAGGAGCAGGAGGGAGTGGTGAAGTGGTTTCCCCACACCAGCTTAGAGGTCTGGGACAGGAACGGGGAGAACAAGCCGGTGCTTGGGCTCCCGGCTCATCCTCCCCACAAAGAGACACACCAGCCTGCAGAAAGCAGCGGCTGCTGGCCCCCTCCTTGGCTGCTCCAAGAGGAGGGCAGAGCACCCTGGAGTGATGCTGGCGCATGCATCCCTCCCTCCCTTCTGCAGCCCAGCGAGCCTTGGAAACCTGCAGCCTTTCCCTGTGGAACAGGTTTGGCATGGGGAGCAGCCGTGCCTGCTTCCCACGCCTGCACCCCCGCCCCAGTATCCCCCTCCCCCTTTTCTTTTCCTGCTGTCTTCCCGGATCAAAGCTGCCACCCCTCCCTGTATTGCAAACATTATTCTGTGGCTAGATAAGGAGCTCTCTGGCAGCTCTTTATTAATCCCATTGGGGGCAGGCAGCAGGCAGAAAAAAAGAGCTTCCACGAGGCCAGGACAGAGACTAATGTGCAACGAAGCACCTTTACAAAAAGAAAGGGATATTTTTTTTCTCCAAAAAGTCCCATGGGAGTCATGAGTAATTGATAATTATTGAACTTTAAACTACGTCATTCCGCTTTTTGTCCTGAGCATGTTTTTATAATAACTCTCCCACTCTGACCTGCTCCCAGCTAGTTTGCCCAGGGTGTTTGGGGGAAAAACAGACACAATCTGAGGGGGGTCTTGGAAACAGTGCAATGGATCTGGTAAGGGATCAAGGAAGAAGACCCAGGGGATGCAGATAGACCTCTGGACGAAGTGGCTGCAGACACTGAGCTTCCTGGTTTCTTGCTTTCACACTGAGCTGCAGCACTTCATCCCCACATCTGCAGGCGAGTCTCCTTCCCCTTCCGCAGCATATCTCACAGTTCCCTGGGCCACAAAAACACAAGCCTTTTTGTGGTGTACACCTTCCTAGGGAAGAGCTTTCCCAGCCTGGAAATACCTCAGAGACACGCACACATGGCTAAAGTTCTCATCTACCCAGGACACAGACTAGAAAGGTTTTGCAGCATAAAGACACTTGTTTAAATCCATCTGCTGCCAGAGGCAACTCGGGTGAGTATTGTGTGATGGCTCACGTGAGAAACAAGTTTAGTGGTTCACAGGGCCAGTGTTTGTATTGCTGCCTGTCCCTTATTATTGAAGGACCAGGCAGTTTTCAAAGTGCAACAGGCAGGGCATTACTGTTGTCTGCACCCTTTACAATGGGAATACATAACCAAGGTCCACACTTCTCACCAGCAATCACCCCCCTGCAAACACTGATTGGGATAAACTCAGAAATAACCTCAGAGCAAAGCCAGTGGTGTGAGAAATAAACAGGCTTTTGTCATGAAAACAGGCAAAGAAGCAAATGGACCACGTTGACCCTCTTACTCACACCAAAGACTCAGAGCAGAAAGAAACTGGGTCCAGTATTTGCCCCAACAGAGAAATTTGTATATATATATCCATGTAAAACATTTTTTTGACCTCTTTTTCCCTGGGCAGGGAGCAGTCTGATCTCAGCTGCAATGAAAAATGACAAAAGAGAGGGGAGTCACCTTTCCCTGTGCTTTGCAGTAGGTCTGCTCCTTGTATAGAGTAACTACTGCAGGATCAGTTGTGCAAGGCACCATGCAAACACGGGGCAATATGAGCGGAGCAGAGAGGGACTGCTACCAGGAGCTTTTGACAAGGAAAGGCACACAGAGGTGAAGGGAGCTGGCCAAGGATGTTCCAGGGAGCCTGTGGTGAGGCCAGGGAACGATGCCAGCACTTCTGAATTCAGCCCACTTTGACATCACCTACAGGCCGTTCTTTCCCTCTAAGTTAAAGCTGATTCAGCCCCAGTGGAAATCAGTGTGAGGCAGCAGATATTCCCAATTCCAACAAGTGCAAAGGAGCTGTAAGGTACTCTGCAGGCACAGCAGCCACTGGGATGTCAGGAATACAAAACTATATACCTAAAAAGAATGGTTTTAACCTTATATTTCCCAAAGTGAGTTTATAGCTAGCAAAAGGTCTCAGATCAATACAGTAGTGAGACCGCAAATTGGAGTCCTCCCCTTAGCCACAGAAAGGGTACAGCTGAGACAGCATCTGTACAAACAGCCTGCCCACAGCCTCTGCCAGCATGCCTCTGCTCTGACCTTGAGGACTTGCCTTGAAGTGCAAGAGGGAAACTCCCCTTTTTACCTTCCTCTCCCCTTCCCATGCAGCCCTTGGCGCTTGTCATCCAGCTGGGAGATCACTGCTGGTTTATTTTGCTTGGATTCATTCTGTCTAGAGAAGAAGCTGAGTGCCTACAAACTCATTCCACACAAACACCTCCTTGAGAAGACATCATGCTCAACTTGCAGGTAGAAAGCAAGCTGTAATAAGGGATTCAAGGGGATTTTGCAGCACAGATTTTGAGGCAAATCCAGCCTTAGAGAGAGCTTGTTAGCAGGCTGGGCCTGACATTTCAGACCGTGAGATGCAACTCCCTGTTCATGTCCCCCCTTATAAACAAGCCTTTCTTCTCCTTTTCTACCCCACAGCTGTACAGGTGCTCAGCCCCATGCCCCAGGGACCTTCAAAGACTGCATTATAGGTTCTCCCCATACAAAGTTTGGATCAATACAGCTGTCAGGCTTTGGCCACATTACCCCTGATAATTGGAATTACAATAGGCAGACTGAAGCTTTCACTCTATCACTCTGCTGCTTGTCATAATGTAATCAAAATTTCTCTTGCTCTCTCTTTATCACAGAGCGTGACAGGAGCAGAGGCACTGGCAGCCGCACGGCCTCCAGAGAATATAGATTCCTGTGGATCAGTGCGGGGCTGGGAAGCTTTGGCACAGCGGTGGGAGAGCAGCCCTCCTGCACGGGCCGCGTGTGGGGCCCTGGGAGCGATGTGGCTCCCTCCACACCCTTGGAGGGAACTGCCTCCTGAGCTGCTCCGTGGTGGACAGGCAGAGCAGGGGTATCAGGGCAGGACATGGCTCCCTGGGAACATCGCTCTGTGGGATGGGATGGTTCCCACCTTGGCAGCCCCTGCTAGGACTCCAGAGCATCCTGCCTGTTCAGAGGTTCTTGCCCACCACTGCTCAGCAGGAGATGCTTACTGGCTCTAGGATGCAACCAAATGGGGCATCATGGGATGAGCAATGCCGCAGGCATGGCATGCTGATGGGACCTCAGCAGGAACGAGGCAATGCCAGTTGCTTGGATAGGAAGAATCTCCTCTCTTGGCCCTACGGCAAGCAAAGCTGAGATAGTGTCTGCAGGTTTCGGTTAGGTCAGGACCCCCGCCACACGAGGTGCCGCACAAAAAAGCCTCTGCCCCAGCAAGCTTCCCGCTGTGCTGACTCACCAGCTCCTGCCCACAGCTTGCTCACCGTTCCTCGCCTACGCGCAGCAGCCCTGCCGGCGAGAGGCCATGCGTGCCTCGCTCACACCAGCTCCAAAGACATGGCTAATTTACGGGGCTGGGGTGATACATAGCAGGCAATAGATACAGCAGTTGTGATTTGCTGATCATTATCAAACGGCAGGAATGCAGGGCTGCTCTAACCAGGCAGGGGAAGTATCGGCAGCCCTGACCTACTCGGCTTCCCTGAGACTGGCCATAAACAAAACTTAAATAATTAGAGTGCTTGGGCGGAGATACAGCTTCTAAGTATTCCTAGGCACACGCAAATAAAGGAAATAAATTCTTGGAAGGTGCCAGGCTGGATGGGACAGAGGGAGGCTCATTTTCCACATCACTTGAGAGCAGCCATTGTAAATCTCACTGAAAGATGCACCTCCCCAGGCTAGCGATATTTTTAAACTCTGAGAGAGAGGGGAAAAAAAAATAGTCTTTTAGTATTTACACCACAGGCAAAAAGGGTATTTAAGAATCAGGATACATTTTGAAAGCCTTTTCCTGCCATACCAAGAAAGAAAGGAAGAATCATCTTTCTATAGTGGGATAGCTAGAAGTATTAGCACTAGAAAAGTCACTCCTACCGCTACCCCTCCTCTGTAGGCTAGGAAATTGGACTCCCAGGAGGACTGGTGGGGGGAGTGAAGGGATAAAGGCTCCTTCACTGGCAAATTGCTGCTTCAGTTCTCAACTGCCTCAGTCACAAATGCAAATCAGCTCCCCTAAATCCTGTCAGGGGATGCCTGTACTAGCCCTGCTTACTTGGTGTCTGGGATCACATCCCATAGGAGCTGAGACCATGAAACTCTAGGCAGGGACAATGCGACCATCTACCTCAGCAGCTTTCCTCCTGCAGAATTTGGCCCTGCTTCTAATGCCTCCTGGGACTTGAGGCACTGGGAACATTCTCTGTTTTACAAGCTGTGCTCTGTGCAAGCCTCCCATCCCTTGCCAGAGCTGCTGCCATCCTCCCAAATAGATCCTATTCAGCCCAAATCAAAGGGATCCATGAACACACCCATTAGACATCAGAGCACCAAGCAAATCCCCAGACTGCCCTCCTCTAAAGATCAGAGCATGCTGTAATCACTCCCAGGGCAAGGAGATCCCGCTAAGTCCTCCCCCATCCCTGGGTCCTTGGCATTGAAATGCACAAGAGAAACATTCAGCAAGCTCAAAACTATCACTGGGGAAAATCTCCTCACAGAGCTCCTAGCCCCTCCCTAGCCCCTGCAATCCCCTAGCCCCCTTTTTCTATGCAGCAGATGTTCAGAAGATGCCACTGAGGTGGTATTGCTGCTGAACGGAAGGCCTGGGTCTTTCACATTCCTGCCTGCATCTAGTAGGCAGCTCCTGGACTGGGCAGCGAGAGGAGTGGCTGCAGATGTCCACCAGCAATAGCAGCGGGTCCCCTTGCCCTCTAAGCACTCCTCTCCCTGCTGCCCTGGAGGTGGCAGAGAAGCCATGCAAAGCAAGGGGTGACAGGAACGCTGGCAGCGGGCTGGACGTGCCTGTGCAGGGGCAAACACTGGGATGGAGCGGCATCCAGGAATATGTGTGTCGGTTCACGTGCTGGTGCACATGAAGACTTTCATAACCGTAGCCTCAAAGACAAAGGCAAGTAGCCTTTTCGAAAGCCTTTTGTAAGAAACCATGTGCTTTTCCTATATGACACAATGCGCACAGCACCTGGCTTTGAAGTCATGATGATAGGTGTCCTGCAGGTCAGTCTAGCCTGAGACTGCCCTTTCTTCACTACCTATCACCCAGGTCTCAGCCTTGCAATTCACAAACATGAATTCACCATTCCAGCGAGCTACAGCATGTCCGGCTGTGGGGTGAAACACACGGACTGCTAGAGGAATCCAGAGGGGTCCCGCGTCCCAGGGAAACCACGGCAGCTGACACCAATTAGAGCACGGCAAGGATGCTGCAATGATACGCGTCCCTCATCCTCAGTGGCCATAAATGGGCACAGTCTCACCCCTCAACGGCCTCCAAAAGGCACCGCTCCTTGAAGCGGTGTGCCGGTCCCCAGCCTTTGTGCCGTTGTGCTGGCTGACACGGGGAAGAGCACAGGCAGGCCTAGCAGATATGTGCTCGTGCCGTTGTCTGCAGCGTGCACCAGTGCATCGCGAGCTGCTGCCTTCAGTTCTAGCCTCCGTAAGTGTTGGTTCTGCAACAAGGCCAGTCTTGGGTAACTGAGCAAGGCGACATAAACAAGAGGAGCAGGAACGAGAGGGAATACTGTATGCTGTGAACTCTTTGCCGTCTTTTTCCTACCTGTATGTGCAGGCCCTAAACTGATCGTGATCACACCACACCACTTGCAGCTTAATTCTGCCATGGAGCAGAGTATTCCTGACACCAAGCTCTCCTTGGGGCTTTAATGTACATCCTTCTCCTGCCTGCCCCCAACATTTGCTCTGTTGCTCTGTTAGCACCAGGCCAACCCAGTGCAACAATCATAGCTCCTTAATCACAAGGAGCTGGGGCTTTTGCACACCAGGACACCAGGACCTTCTCTTCTTTTCTAGTCCCTGGCCAGCGGGAGGTGGAGTAGATACTTCAAGGCAGGGGGAAGATCCAGCACAGCTGTGGGTTTGGGGGTCAGTTATGACTCCATGGTTTGCTGATAAACTCACCCAGCCCTGACTCTGGCTCATTTGTTTGGGCTACTCAAGGATAGAGCAGGGTTTGTTACTGTTCCCCCGTGCCCTGAGTGCGATAGTGCATTGGGCTGGGCTACATAGCATTAGGATTTCTGCTGCTCTGCTCCCCTATCCAGCTCTACGTATTTGTCTCCAAAAAAATCCCTGTCTATCATGTTAAACTCTCCCATACGTCCAAAACTTCTGCCTGTCGTTGATAGCTTGCAACCCCTGACTTTCCTAGGATACTCAGCACAACATCCCCTAATGACAGGCCTCTGCTCAGCCTGTTAGATACTCTTCTCCCCAGTGGCGTATGGTCCTGACTCCACGAGCAGAAATGTGCCCTAAGGCTCCTGCCTTAGGCTGTCCTTCCTGGTGGTGGCAAATATGGCCTGCAAATGGCCTCTCAGCTGGTAAGCCCCTGGCTCCAGGGGTTATTTTGCCAGTGGATAAGGAATGACATCCAATCTTGCCAGGTGTGGGACCCCCAGTGCAGAAAGTAGTTACTGAAATGGATGCTTGCCCCTGGATCTGCTTGATGTTGGCACTGAACCTCCACTGTAGCATCCAGGGCTGGATTGCTGTGTCTTTAGCAATCTCTGTGCTGTTCATGCTCTCAGGTGGCCATGGGGCGCTCGGCTCCAGGCCCTCGTGGCCCACACAGACGGGCCATTGTGCTCCGAAGTGCTCTCGCCCGTTACCAGCGGAGACGTGCTGGGGGCTGGCCACCAGCTGTGAGCTGCCTCTGTCCCTGCTCACCCTGTCTCCCCACGCCTCACTGTTGCAAGCCAGGGGAAAGGGATTTTCCATGGGAAGGGAAAAACAGATTTGAGATCAGCCCACTCTCGGACTTTTCCTGGTAGAGAGGAGTTGCTGAGGATGAGATGGAGTCAGGGTCCAGTCCTGGAAACACCTGCTGCCTCATAGCCATCCAAGAAGGATTATAAGCCTGCTGCAGTGATGGCTTTGTATTGGGGGAATGGAGAAGAGATGCTCTATTGGGCTGGGTGAGTTTCTCCTACTCATCCCCAGCATTCCATGGGGAAACTGCGTGCCAGGAGGTTGCTGGCCAGGCTTCACCCTGGCTGCCATCACCTGTCACCTGGCTGCCTATGCCATGCAGGGCACAAGCAACCGCCCTGGGGTGGGCAGCCAGCGAGGTGCTGAAGCTGTATTTCTCCCTCTCATGCTCCTAGCTGCTGTTCATCTTTCTTGGGACTGCTGCTGGAACTTTGATGACACCAGCCTACGGAAATGCCTGCACCTGCTTCCAGGGTAGAAAGGAAGAGCAAACAGACAACAAGGTATTAAACTCCCCTCACTTCCTGCGTATACACAGAGGCAGGGACACATGCAAAAGACAGCATAAAGCAGATGAAAAAACTGACTGCTGGCAATCACAGACCCAGTGCCTGTAACTCTACCTTCTGCTTTTAAGGGTGTGATGGAGAGATAGCCAGAAACACAGGCATGAAAACCCAGCAGAGTGGAAGGACTGATGTGTGCCTTGCTGGCTCCTATGGGCTTTCATTCACAGTCTGGAAGATGCTGTTCCTTCCTCCTCGGGGTGATACCTGGGCATTTGAACAGCTTGGATAGAAGTTTCCCTTCTGCAGAGCTGAGAGGCTTCATGCTGAGACCTGACTGGGAGAGTACATGTGCGGGTAGGGTCTTATCCCATCCCTGAAATGAAGCCTGCACCAAGAGAGGCAAAGAACTGGAAGGCAGAGAAAACCTGGGCCTCAGCAACATCCAGGAGGAAAGCAGAGGGGTATGCTGCATGATGTCTCCTTCCTTAATTAACTAAGTTTTCACCTGAAATGATCTGCATTACAGAGCTCTCGCCGCAGCCACCAAGAGCTCCGAATTCTCTGTGCTGGGATGGCTGTGCTCCTGTAATTAACGCAAGAGGTGTCTCAAATGCAAACCGGGTCCCAGCGCTGGCAGCTGGCAGCACCAACTTGCCCTGATTTAATCTGATGTATTGAGTAAGTGAGGCGATCTCTAGGGTTTGCTCAGATTGGACTGCTTTTGTCCTTTACCTTTTTTTTTTTTTTCTTTCCTCTTCTTTCTTGGTCTTTGGACCAGTAATACTTGTTGGCTTGTGAGGAGCAATACTAATCAAGAGCCACTGCAGCCTCAAGCAATGACATCGCAGAACACAAACCTTGACTTGGAGGCCCTGAGGACCCGAGGACTTGCAGACTCATGCCTGCAGTATCCACAAGGATTCCCCAGCTAGCAGTGGGCTGTTCGTAGATGTGCTTCCCACTTTGGACAGGCTGTCGCAGCGCTAACGGAGAGCAAGGTGCACTGACAGTAGGGCAGCTGAGGCTCAGATCACGGCAACTGGCTCTGCAGTTTCCCTTGGTGATTCAGCCAAGGTGTGGGCGGTGCCCAAGGATTGCTTTGCTGCTACCTCCCTGCAAGCCCAGGTCTGCGGCTGGTGTGGCCCAAAGGAGAGGTGACCAAAGTAGAGAGGTACCAGCTTTCCAGTGCTGACGAGGTGAGAGCTGCTGGCTTATCGTGAGACTTTGTCTGGGCCTGGATGTGATAACATTCCTCTTCCAGCACCTTCTTTGCAGCTGCACCTATGTACATAGGGCCAGGAGCTTGTGGATGATTAACTTTACCCGTCCAGAGAGCAAATAGCATGAACTATGGCCCTCCCTGGGCCCTGGCCAAGGGGTAGACTCTCCTTGCCGCCCAGAGCCTCACCCACATTGACAAACACCTGAGCTCATAAATTCAAGTCCTGCTTAAAACATGTTGGGTTGGTTCCTCTGCAACATGCAAAGTTTAATGAGAATATATCAGCAAAAGACACGCTTTCACTTTCTGAAATAGCCTGATGTTGTTTCAGAGTGGATGGAAAAAATAGGTGGGAGGAAGGAAAAATAACCAACAACTCAAATCAAGGACTGAACAAAACTCTAGGAACTTCTTGTCTTTTTTGAAGCTGCTTCAGGATGTTAAATCAGTGCTTCTGAGTAGGAGGTGGAGCAGCCCCTGCCATGGCTCTTCCCAGCACTCCAGAGAGCAGTCCTGTCTCCTCAAAAATAAACACTCTCTCCAGCTGCAGTCAAGTTTGACCTAAGACCTCTGGGTCACTACAATGCTGCTTTAAAAGACCGCAATGGAGAAATCCCATGTCAAAGCCTCGAACACCTCTCCAGCTCTCCCCTGCTGAGGATCTCAAAACACTTTGCAAAGAAAGACTTGCAGGCCCCTGTCTGAGCCCAAAGAGTAGCCCAGCAATAGCAGACAGGAATTTGTCCCTGTCAGAGGGGGAGGGTTTGGAAAGAGAGGCCCAGGTCTCTGGATGTGGGTCCAAATACGAGATGAATGATTCTTCTCTATGTGGGTGCATCTCAGGATATAGTAAGCTCCATGTCAGATGTAAACAGGTTTTTAAAACTTGTAAAGCATAAATCTAACCTGAGTGTTCTTAACCTCTGAAGATCAGCTGCCTAGGTTTCCTCAAGCCTTTTACCCCATGGCCTTTCAATAGGTCCTATTCATATTAATATCTTGATGCTCTAATGCCGTAGCCTGATTTGATACTCATTAATGGTTGCAAATGGACAGGTGAATAGATCTGCACGGGAGGCTGTGGGAACCCTGAACTGAATCGTTCTGGACAACTGAGCTGATTACCTGCTTGAGTAAAGCAGGTTTTTATAAGGGACATATTGTAGTTTTACAGCAGGGAACTTTTATTTCTTTATCAAGAAAAGAAAAGCTAACATTGTTAGAAGGAGGTGGCAGTATATGTGGCTGGGAACAAAATGAAATGCCAGTGATCAGATGACCAGGAAAAGTTTTCCAGCAAGCAGGTGGAAGACGGTCAGTGACTCCAGTCTTCCTCCCATCTTTCATGGGTGCTGGGTACTTAACTGCATTTTCCCCCCCCCAAAAAAAATTTGTAGCTAGTAATTTGTACTTAAAATAGAGGATCCTCAGTTCCTCTTTTCTATTCTCTGCGATAACTAAGTCTGTTTGCAGTAGTAGCTTACGTATGGCTTGCCATATATATATATATAAATATATACACATATACACATAAACCCTCTGCTGCTCTTGGCACACCGCATTGCCAACTCATGGAACTTCCTGCCTCGGTGCGGCATTCAGGCCTGCAGCTTCGTAGGGACTGTCAGCTTGTTGTGCTCCTGCGCAGTGCCTGGCACAGCCTGGTGCTGGTCCCTTGCTGCAGCTCAGTGACACGTGTGCAGTCCTAATATGTGCGAATGAGTGGAATTGCTGACTGAATGAAAGAATAAGTGATATAGGATTAGCCATTCCCACAAATGCCTCCACTGCTGACCTGGTCCAGTTGTGAGTCTCTCCCACAGAGACTGCAGCCTAAGTGATGATCACTGAGAGGGGTCAGGAAGGATGATGTTCCCAGAGCATTGCAGAGCTGGCTACAGCCTCTGCGTGGCAAGGCACCCTTAGATGCACTAGTGGCTTGTCCTGGCAGGGCTGTCAGTGGGATGGTGCAAGACAAATGATTAGGCTACTGCAGAGCATAGAGGACAAGATTGCCTGGCTACTAGCAGCAAAGCCTCGAGAACAGCCAGAAACAGAGTAAGTGGGGAAAAGTTTCTTTAATAGGACAAGGTGATACCAGGCTGCTCCCACGGTCATTGTTCATTGTATAGTCTCTCTCTGTTGAGAGCAACTCCTGCTGGGACTGGGGGCATGGGCAAGGGTTTTCTTTCAGCACAGTCACCACAACATCATCCTCCCTTCCCTGCCTTTCCCAGGGGATTTTTGAAGGCTTTCCTGCACTGAGCTGCCTGGTGGAGGGAAGAGACGGAGGGAAGGCCAGGTGAAGAACTGCAGGGAAAGTTTGGAGTCTCCTTGCAAAGAGCTTAGCCAGGCACCTGCCTGGGAACACAGTGGAGCGCATGGAGCCTCAGGCTGTCCCTTCCATCACCGCTTTCTGCAGTGCGCAGCAAATCCCTTTGTCCTGTGAGTACAGAGGCAGAGCCAGACCTGCCTTTCCAACCTCTCCCCTCTCACAAAGTCTCCCTGTTCTTGTGATTTCCCCCCCACAATGCGCGTATAACCCGTGCCCCACTTCACCCCTGTCCTCACCCATGGTAGGTGCAGCATTCAGTCAGCATGCTTGGTCCAGACCATCCCCTGCTGTGCAGGCACCAGGGGACCATGGGCCCTGGCATTTGCTTTTGTAGCCCAGACCTTGCCAGTTGCAGCCACATTTCTGAATTGTAGCCCAGCCAGTCCGGCTGCTTTTGGAGGCTGCCCCAGTCCAGTCAGAGGAGGAACAGGAGGCAATTCCTCTCTTCCTCGCTGCATCTTCTCTCCAGCTGCGGCCCTCCTTCCTGTGCAGGCACTGACTGCCTCCTGGCCCTGCAGCAGGATGACGTCCTGGCCTGGATGGTGACATGTGCGCTTGCTGTCATGTTCTCCAGCCCCAGCCACCAAGAGCCTAGCCTCCAAAAGACAGAAAATTGCCTCCCAAATAGGTTTCCCGGTTCATTCACAAAAGCTGTAAGGTGAGATTTCTTTTTTTCCCACCCCCAGCCATGTGAATGTCTGACAGTCAGCTTTGGAAAGCCCTCCAGGATGACATTAACCCATTGAGCCCCAGAGCAGGATAAGAGAGTCCCCACACACATCACCAAAGCACTAGGCAAAGTGAGTCCCCTACCTGCTTCTGGCAGCTATGCTTGAGTATAGGGCTGGACTGAGACACAAGGGCTCTTCTGCCACCACTAGGATAGAGCCTAAGAGCTAGGGAGATGTCAGTGCAAATCTCTACCCATTTCCTTTCCAGGGATGGATCAGAACCAGAACCAGACAAGTGTAAAGGCAATGACAGAAGGGTCTGAAATCAGGGACCAGTCCAGGCCCTCTCAAAAAGAGGCTCGTAGGAAGTGTATGTGTGTGTATGTATGTGTGCGTGTAGAGGATGTTCAGGGGGTTAGACAACTGAAACCTCCCTCTCTTTCCCAAACATCTGTGCTCATTACCCAGCCTTGTGGCTCCTTTTCCCGGGAAGCCTGGCTGTTATGCCTTGCTAGACGTTCCTCGATCCAAAAAGCAAACAAACTGCCTCAGCTCCCAGGATGCCGGAGCCCACTGCCTGCAGCTGCCTCCAAAACAAACGATCGTGTTGTTCCTTTCCAAGACAAGGATGAAATCGGCCCTGACTCTCTTCCTCCCTCACGCAGATGCTTCCACACCTGCTCCAGACTCAGATGCATACCCCGATAAAGTCAATGCCACCCGTCCCTGCCGCTCGCAGCACTTTTCGCACCCCTTTTCACCCACTGCCCACTGCAGCCCTTTCCAGAGGCTGCCCCAGCCCTGCAGCCCCCCAAATGCCACCCGTGGCCCCTGGTGTCACCGGCCACCCAGCTGGTAGCTGCTCACCTGGTAGAAGCGTGGCCGCCAGGATGCAAACTCCGATAGTCCACCAAGATGCAGGGCAACTAGTCTGCAGCTGTGAAGCCATGAGAGTTCCTTAGCAGCAATGGCCAGGGGTCGGTCTGGCAGCGTTGCTGGCGCCCCGCACCCTCCTTGCCCTCGGTGATGTTCAGGTCTGCTTAAGAAAAAAAAATGTAGGCGCAGGAGGATAAAGCAGCGATGCGCCCCGCAGGCAGGCGGGCAGCAGAAAGGGCAGCCGGAGGAGAGCTCCGCACATCCGCAGGGTCCCTGGGGCTCGGCGGGGCGCTCGGGCCGGCTGCGGGCGCCGGGGCAGCGCGGCTGCCTTCCCGCGGCAGCGAGCACGTCCGCAGAGCCGGGTGAGCGCGAAGGGGAGGGGGGAAAAAATC
>VZSV01000094.1:2037459-2117085 GCA_013398735.1 Nothocercus julius | reverse complement strand
GCGGCTGGCGCCGCCCCGGCCGGGCTCCGGCATGTTGGAGGGATGCGGCTGGAGCGCGGGGCGCCCCTCCATGGGGCTCCCACCCCGCGCCTCCGTCCCCGGGGCTCTCGCTGTTTTGCTGGGTTTCGGCAAGGATGGGGGAATGCCTAGGCCACGTCTGCTGGAAGCGACAGCAGACGACCTGTTTAGTCACTTGCGTGACATATAAACGCACCTTCCTTAACCCTGTGTAAAATAGATATGTTGCATGGAATTTCGCTTTACGTTCATAAATATTTTTGCCTGTGGATCCCAAGTGATGCATAGTGTTGTCATGGGGCCTACCGGACGCAGGGCCGTGTTTTGACCACACTCTGTGAGCCTAGACAAGGTGGAGGACTTGCAAGCAGCAGAAGGGCTGAAATGCTGGAGGAGGGAGATCCCCATGCCTTGTAACAGCCCATATTATGCAGGCACAGCCACCTTTTGTGGATCTTTCACCAAGGAGGTATTTAGGCTCCTAATGGCAGCTCCTGAGCTGCCCTGGCCTCCGCAAGGATGCTGAACCCCAAACAAAGATGTGAACAACAATGACAACAACCAACAACAAAGTCATGTTGATTTCAAGCTCCATTAGAAGAGTCCAGGAACAAATCAATGCCTGGCACGCAGAAAAGGACAGAAGCAGTGGGGAAGGATACCACACATAGTGGAGGAGGGAAGGGGGGGCAGCCAGCAGCTATAAAAAGATACCTCTAAGGACCCCTTCAGCAGTCTCCTCCTCCTTTTAATTCCTTTAGAAGTTAATTCCTGTTCAAGGAAAGGATGGGCAGCTCTGTAACAAAGCGGATTAGCCAGATGAAAGGTTTGTTATAAAATAACAAAATGTTATTACGTAGTAATGAGGTTTAGTTAATAGATTCATGGACTTTATGGCCAGTGGTATTCCCCTGGGCAGCCTGCTTGCAGAGTGGAAGCCACAGAGCTTCACCCAGTGCTTTCTGCTTCCTGCTGCTTCTGTGAAGCAGCACAGAGCTTAGAAATCCAAACCATGATCCTGATGGGGAGGCGAGCAATGAAGAGGACACAACATGCTTGCAACAGTTGTTCCAGTGGTCAGAAATCCTGTCCTTTGAATCTTTATCTGGCTAGTTAATTCATGAAATCTCCCTCTTTTCTTTTTTCTTTTTTTTTTCCTGGTCCTGTAAAGAGAGAGCTCCAGTCAGAAATGACAGCCCTGGTCAGGGCTCTAAGTTGTGTAAATTGTGATTAAGTCTCTGCATTGAACTGTGTTCTGGCTGGTGTTTCCTCAGTGCAGCCTGGACCTTGTCCTCCCTAGTCACAGACCTCAATCATTTGAGAAAGAAATGTAAATCCATTAGCAGCAGTAGCAGTAGACTCTCAGCCTTGGTGCGTCAGCCTAACTTATTGAGCCAGAATGTATTATTTTCATGATCCTGTGCAAAGCAAAACCCATCGCATTTGGCACAGTTCTGGCTGTTAACTTCTGAGATTTATTGCACAGTGCCATGGGGCCCCTGTTCTCCATTTTTTTGTGAGTCCAAAATTTCCGTGAAGCCCAAAGGGATTTCTGCATGAGCAAGAAAAGCTGAAGTAGAATGCTTTGGTTTGGCAGTTTTTGTTATTTCTAAGGGAGGAAGATCATAATATGTAACATATTTAATTGCATCATACTTTTTTTTAATTACTGGGGGAGGTCTCTGCAAGCATGTCCTTTGAGGGGCTAATGGGCCTAGTCTTATGCTTTGCCATATCAGGTAGCTTAGCTGATTCTTTCTTTTCATGGTTCTAATTCTCCTAGCAGCAGGTTTTTAAAGAGCATCCCAGCCAGAAAAGGGGGAGCAGGGACCCTAACTCCTTCTAAACTGGCCTGTGGTATAGAATTCTCTCATGGAGCCTGCAATGGTAGGGAATGGGTTTCAAGATTGCCTTTACTCTGCACTCCTAGCACAGGAACCCACGCACCAATCTGAGGCTCAAAAACACCATTCATAAATTTACATAGAAACAAAAAGAGGAAAAGCCTAAAAAAAAAAAAAAAAAGTCTAACAGCTGCTCTAAATAGTACAAAGGACTGGGATATGAGGAATCCCTCCTTTCCCAAAGAAAATCCTTCCTGTTACTGTGCAGAAATGACATTTACCCCTTCTTCATTTTCAGGGATGGCAGAAGCCTCGTTTTAGATGGCAAGTATCCACAAGCACAGAGCTCTACGATTTATAGGGGCCCCCTCCTCTATTCCCCTGTGTGAAATCTGTTTTAGGCACAGATACTAGGAATGGTGTAGTAACTTGGCCGACACTTATGTAAGTTGTCATGCTAATATAGTTCTTGAAATTGCAATTAAAGCATGAAACAACATTAGGCTGAAAAAAAAAAAAAAAAAAAAAAAGGTTCGCTTGTAGTGGATCACTGTTTTGTCCGCCCAGCATTTTGGCTATTTAGCCAGCACAAGGGTTTTCTGCTGACGCTGACATGTGAGATAACATCTCTGCAACAACCCACATAACAGGACATTTCCCATGCACCTCCTGGAGCCCTTCACAGTTTCTAACGTGGTCCAGCACGGTCTTTGTTAATGTACAGAAGGACACAGGGTAGGCTTGATTTGGGATCTGCAATGTCATGACTCTGTAGGAGCGGAGTCTTTGTTAGGCAGCCAAGACGCGTGGCTCCCAGGGGACTGAGCGGTTTGCTTGGTTTGGAGACGGGACAAAGTGGCTCGGTTGGGTCTTTGTCAGTGCAGCTCCTGCTGACTATGTGGTGTGCGGCCGTGCGTGCTCAGGGCCAATGCCTCTGCGCTGAGGCGAGTCCTGGGGGTCCACTGGGTTTCCATTTTCTGGCCCACTGTTTGCCAAGGAGGAGGAGAAGTCACCCAGGAACCCCCACGCCCATCCCGCTGGTGGCTTCCCAGCAGCTCCACACACACACGTGCTCTGGCACAGCCCTGGGAATTGAAAGGCACAATAGGAATGGATATCTTATATTATTTTTTACAATTATGATTACCAAAAGGATTGAAAGGAGGAAGGAGGTGAGGGGGAAGGAAGAAATTACTCTTTAAAGCATTCCTCGGTGGGTTTTTTTCCAGCTGCTTTTGTTCAATGAAGAGCCCACAGCAGAGGCCTGTCATTCTGAGCTAGGAGGGTGTTTGACACTCACATCTCTGCTGTGTACCTGTGGTGTATTTGCTGCAGTGCTGATTACATTAACTTCTGTGTTTATAAACATTTTGAATCGGTGCAGAAGGCTGTGCTGAACAGAATTTTAAAGCCAGCATTCATTTTATTTTTGCTTTTTCATCTGTAAACACACATAATGCCTCTGCAGCACAGTCAACAATGAGGGATCAGAGGTGCAAAGGGTTTCCAGAGTTGATTCCGTGCTTGGCTTCACTCCTGAGCTCTTCAGATACAGCCTCCTACATGGGCACAGATACATGCATGCACATAGACATGGCAAAGGCACTCCTTCAGAGTGGGAAGCTATGTTCCTGCAGGCAGCAGTTCCGTGCTGATAGTCACTCCTGTCCTGCCATTCTCTGGCAAGAGGAAGGGTATATCTAACCCTACGCTTCTCAAGCCAGGGATAACTTGGGCCTAGTCTGGATGGGTGAGGTAGAATTGGGCAGATGCATGTCCATTGCATAGAAGACCATTCCTGGTGGAGCAGCATTCCTTGCGGAGCCTGAAGCCCTTGGGGAAAGGGCAGGCAAACCTGTCTGGTGCCTCTCCTGAAATTCCCCAGTGAAGGTAGAGAAGAGGCCCCTGCCATGGTTGCAGCAAGCACAACCACTGAGCACCATCTAGCGTCAGTAGGGCCCAGCTGTGCCGCTGAGTGCCCCAAGGGGGCAGATGCAGCCTGGGCAGGAGCCTGGTCCTGGGCAGGACAGGGCCACAAACTGCCAGCTCACTCGGCCTTACGCTGGCTCTGGATGTGACCCCAAACTGAGCTATCTCATTCCCCTCCCAGGGCTTTTCTCCTGTTCAAGTCAGGCTTGGGAAGGGCTAAGGCATGGTTATTCCCTGCTGGTTATCCTATGGTATAGCCTGTGTGTATGTGAATGTGTTTAACATCAACAGAGAACAGTTGCTTTGGCAAAGTTGCTTAGTTGGTTGATGGAAGGAGTTATTGTTTCTCTTGATGGCGCTGACATCTAAGAAGGAATTAAAAGGTCTGTTTTACCCATACATGCACAAACAAGCTTGCACTTGGGATTTTGTGTGTATGCTTATACATGCAGAGGGCCAACGCTAGGCAGAAAATTAAACACGTCTTTCACCGAGATGCAATGAGATAGAGGAAAAAACTATAGAATAGAAATATAAAACTGAAATCCACAGAAATGTTTCAGAGGGCATGTGTTCCTGGCATTGCTAATGAGGTCCTGAAAGGGAAATGTGTCATTCCGAACTTGTCTCTCAGCTTCAACATCTGAGCTTATAGGCACTCCAACACTGGCACAGCTCATGCCAAGTGTGCACAAGCCTCAGTGGTTATTTTATTAGGAAATAACATGCATTATTGAACAGCACTGTAGCCCTGCCCTCCCTAGTGCCTTGGCAGTGCCCGTGCATGGCAGTGAAGACAGGACACTGAGTCCCAGACCAAAACCCTGAATACCTTACTGACTGATGGATTTAGAAGCTGCTGTGCAGTCAGCCACGGGGAAACCACAGAGAGGATTTCTTCTGAACTGGAAATTCATTCAAAAGCTCTGTCCAGATTTGCATCAAGATGAGATCTTCCTATAAATTTCTCGATAGAGATAAGCCTTTTGCTTTCACTGGTTGGACTCTTTTCTTGAAGAAGCTCTGCTGGGACCTGATGTCAGGTTCACAGAGTGAGAAGTCAAGAGGTTTGCAGGCCTGTCTCATCTTCAGGCCACCACAGCAATAGCATGAGAGCATAAATTTGATGCTACAGCAGTGGAGCTGCTGTTGTAAATGTGGACGGGTCAGATCAGATCAACTTGCTCCTATTGGGGGTATGTCTGAGGTGACTCCAGCGCATTAACTTCAGTGAACCTGGAGTAAATCCAGTGCAGGCATGGGAATCTACGATGCAAATCTGGCATGGCCTGATGCTGGATTTTGCAGCTACTCAGCTGCAAGGCTCGCTGAAATCTACATGCAGGTGGGGAAACAGTACAAACCATTTCCCCATTGAAGCCTTGCCGTTTGCTTCTGAGTCATCCAGCAAAGTCTGTTCTCGCTCTCTTCCTTCCCTCTTTTGGACAAGCTGTTAATTTCCCCTTGTACCTACAAGTGGTTTCTCTGCGAGCAGGGCCCTCTCCCTGCTCTGCCAGGCGAGGCAGACATCAGCCTCGTCAGCATCGCTATCGGCCATGGGAATCAACACATCCCCGTGATGCTGATTTATCGCCCTCTAGGTTGTCAGCATAAATACTTGATAAACACAGATATGAATAATACAGCCTGAGTTTACCTTGTTGGCATTAATGAATCTCCTGTTGGTGGGGGGGGGGCATGGCTAGGCTGTGTGTGCAACACAGGTCTCTTGTGCCCGTTGTTCTGCTTTTCCAGGGAAAGTAAGAGGTTTTACCTCACGCAGCGCTTTAGTGAACCTTTTAATAATCCCCCTTGCAGCCAATATTGTAAATGCCAAGCTGTGCTGCCTGATGTCTCTTCAGAGGAATTCTGCTGCAGTCTGAGGAGTTACCGGTGTGAATTTGGAGGGGCTCCAAGGGAAATGTTTCTGTCAAATGGGAGGAACTGCCATGGGGCCAGCGGGAAGACAGTGATACTCTCTCTCAGAGGACAAACCTCTCCTTATGGGCCAGCTTCCTCCTCCTGCCTAAGGCTCTAATGGGAGCAATTCTTCTCCTCCATCCATGAATTTTCTCTTCTTCCTGCCAATGCTGGAGTGAAGAGCTCATCTTCCTTGAGCAGAGCTGCTAGGACATGAAGGACTCTTTCCAAAGAGGCTGGATAGGGAGGCTTTGCCTTTCTCCCTGGGTCTGTCCTGGCTATCCTGGCACCAAGGAAGGGCATTTGGCCTGTGCTAGGCTTTGCCTGCTAATTCCTGCTAGCTGGTATTTGTGTGATGGAAAAGGTAATAGGAAAAAAGGTAGATTTCCGGTCTCTATGGGAGATTGCAGCCTTCCCTAAGGGGTTAGGGATTCATGCAGGCCTAGGATGAGGGGGTGTCAGGTTTATTTGCTCTGCCACAAACACCTTCCTTCCAGAGCTCGAGGGTGATGTGGCAGCAAATACACTTCGGAACAGGAGATGTGAGACTTTGCCATCCTGGGCACCCAGTTAAGAACTGTAGACTGACTTAATGAGTCATCTCTTTCCAAGCAAGTAGAAAAATGTCACACTGAATTTTTGTTTGCAAATTTTTGAATGTGTAGCTTGAGCTCCTGACATAAATGAGCTCACAGTAGAAACTGTTGGAAGGGCTGAATTTTCTGTGCCTGTGTTTTTTTGGATAAGATTTAGTGATATTTCTGGGTTCCCAAACCCTGCTCTTGTAGAGTGACAGATCATACAGTATCCATGCTGAGTTCCATGGTGGCAGGATTTGCTGTGTCTTCCACCGATCTGAAAGTGGGAGGAGGCAGAAACCTGCTACCAGCAGAAAGAGACTCCTGAGTTCACCCTGTAGTTCTAGGACATATTTTCATGTGCAAACTTTTCTGTGTTGTTCAAAGCCAGATAGGGCTCAGTTATAAGTTTTGTTTTGTTTTGTATTGTTTTCCTGATACAGACTATTGGGATCAGAGCAGCAGAGCTACCAACTTCTGGCTATGATACTTATTCTCTTAGTCTATCTGAGCATCTAAAATCCAGATGTGGATCTGAGTCTTCACCATTTCATGCCTCAGTTTACCATAAGACACCATGTCACAGCCAGCAGGCAAGTCTGACGATCAAAAGCCATTAGTGTCTGCAACATGTTCAGCCAAATCTGGGACGATTGAATAGCTGATTTTCATCTGGGTTGTAAGGGGAAACAGGACTTCTCTAGAGGTGGTATGTTGTGAGATGCATAATAACAGGGATAAGCCATGAAGAGGTTTCTATCCTTCTGTGGGCAGCAAAGGTATCTTTTATCTTTCAAGATAACCTGAGAGAAGCAGGACTATGGCCTCACATTATTTGTCAAGTATTTTTTTTTCATATATTTAAATACTTTCACAGTGTCTATTAATGAAACTTTGGTGACCCTGGGGCTCCTGAGGGAATCCATCTGCATCTAAGTGATGGAAAATGAACTCACTAATGGCTCAGGCCTGTTCAGTCAATATAGGAAATCGATCCCTAGTGATGAAGGACTGTATTGTGAGGGGCTTGGCTAAGAAGGTTTTATCTTCAGCATGAGTAGGTGTGGGTAGGAGGCAGGGAGCATAGGGCTGTGACGGATGAAGAGGATCAGACGAGCTGGGAACATGTCTCATTTTTACTGCTAGCTGCAGGTGGGGAGGAGAATGACAAGACAGAGGAGGGAAAGAAGGAAAGAGAAAGTATATATTTTTTTGCATTCAGGGAAGTGGTGAGAAAAGCTGGTGTGCAATCCTCCTGCACACACCATCTGTGCACTGGTGAAACCATGTGGGGTCTTTTAATAGCACTGATCTGCCCCTTTGTCCCTCATGCAGGGCTAAAAAGCACCATGGAAATGGGACCAGAGCCTCAGACAGAGTAAATTGCTCTTATTCTGTTGGCTTCTGTGGGTTGATGCTGATTTTCATTACAGAGGCGGATGGCCCAGCGAGATCGAAACAGCAGGGCTGGCTATACTTTTACTCATGGTCCCTTTATACACATAACCCCTGCAATGGCTCTGGGGAGGACTGCCCTAATTTAAAGCATCTGAAACTCTAGGGAGTGTATAAAGAAAACAAGTTTGGAAATGTAAGTAAAACCTTTACAGCACCAAGGCAGCTTTGGATAGCCACAAATGCTTTCAGATTTGCAGCAGCCAGTTGCCAAAGATGAGAAGATTTATTGGTTGGTGCTATGCCCTTCAAATAATCCATGCCTCTGGTGGGCTGGATGCTCAGTTGGCAAAAGCTGGAACAACTAAAGCAACTTACATCCATCAAAGATCAGATGCAGCAAGCCTGTATTAAACCACTTGAGGAAGCCAGCTCTCTTTCCTCACTAGCATCTGCTTCATTAACACCCTCTCCCTAATAACGGCTCCTGAGCAGTAGAGCGCTTTGCCCACTGGACTCTGCACAAAGCTGCTGTCCAGGGATTGCTGCAGGGAGCATAACACATGATGCGAGCTTCCTTAATGACTTAGTTTCTCCTTAGCGAGTTGTTGGAGGATACGGAGCAGTGATTCTGCAAAGCTGGCTGTGGTAGGAGTCCCTCATGGGTGGCTGGAGGTTAGTTGGGAATCTTCTCGCTACCTGAACCATGAAACGCTTTCGTTCTCTGAGCAGGGCACAGTTTCTGTAGCTAAAAGATTTTTGGCAAAGTCAGAAAGTAAAACTAAGGCGCTGGCGGAGGTGATACTTCAGATTTAAAGAGTGTCCCAGAAAGAGTTTAGAGATCTTTAAGGACTTCATTTTAGTGCCAGGGTTTGGCTGAGGATTTCTGGAAAAAAAAAAAAAAAAAGAAAAGAAAAAAAGAAACCTTAGAGGAAATGCAGCTTCCTGGTCTGGAAGCAGTTAGATTTTGGCTACCCCATGCAGGAGGAAAAGCCAGGTATCAAAAAGAGCAGGTTCAGACTTAGAAGCATGATCAGGATATGCAAGTCTTCCTTCCCTCCCCACTGAATTGTGGCAGGATAAGGACGGATAGAGGGATGGAGCAAATAAAAGCGCTATTTAAAGAGGAGAGATGGAGAAAGACAAAGAAGCTGTATTGGTAAGGGAGGTGGTGAAGAGGACTGAACATGGAGAAAAGTGCTTCCGGGGAATTTGACAGCAGAAATGGGGAGGCAGTGGGTTTCACCATCAGTAGTTATCATCGTGCTAAAGGCAGTTAGAGGAGCAGGAACGAAACCTGTCAGGGAGAGGTTAGGAACACCAGTTTTAATTACAAGGAACTTGCTATCTCAAACACTGATCGCACAAGCATTGAGAGCGGTCCTTCAGGCTGCTGCAAACTCCAAGCAGCTCGTTCCCTTGCTGGCAGGGGGACAGACCCCCTTCACACCTGGGGGTGGATGAGGCAAAGCACAGCTCCAGCTTCCCTCTCCTCCTGGATCCCTCACCCTGGTCAGCATCTTTTCCTACGATGCAGCTTGGTAAGTAGAATTTAAGCCTCTCTACTGCGATGCTGGAAAGGAATCGCTTGTTCAAGACGTAAGAGTCTCCCCCACACAGCCATTTTTGCTGTGGGCGGCAGGGCCGTTGTGAGGAGCTGCCCAGCCCAGCATTATCCTGTGGGTGGCTTGTTTTTCTTTCCTCCCACCCTCTCAGTGATGATGAGGCCTATTTTTCTCCCCTTCCATGTGCAGAAATAGCTTGCATTTTTCACCAATCACCTTGGCTGCAGATGGTGAGTCACTGCTTGATCAAAGGCAAGACCCTCTCCTGGGTCTGCGGGGAAGAGCTGATGCCTCAGCAAATCATTAAGAATTGGAAGTAAAGAGAATTTCCCTTGTATTTAAGCAGGAAACCTATTCCTCCATCCCTTCCCTTTCATGTCCCCTAGATTGTCTAGTATTAATTGCAGTTTTAGTGACATGAATAGAGATACCCAATTTAGGATCCTCATTCCAGATACTCTGGGCCATGAGGACAGCTTCCTACCCTAACAAAGATCTGTGGAGAGAAGCAAGCTTGGGGGAATACGCAAGGGTGAGTGCATCTACACAGGGAATAATGGATGGAAAAGAACATAGAGAACATCACCACACTCTAGGCAGGCGTGGCGTCCAACAGCATCAGCATCAGCTAGGTATGAGCTTGGCTTTGGCTAGGGCAGGGAGGGCAGAAACCAGGGTACGGGGTGGGATGCGCTACAGGCTCGTGATGTAACCAAATGAATCAGGACTCTAGATGTAGCCACAGCAGAATGGGAGGAGGTGGCACTGAGGGGAAATGCTCACTCTGATGAGACAAGAAGTTGTCACAGGGCAGTGAGGAGAGGCCAAGCCTGAGCCCGTGTGCCGCTGTCATGACTGCAGTGTCCTGCTCAGGGACATTGGGTTATGCAGGGGACAAAGCTGACTTGAAAACTGTCAAAGGAATAAAAAAGGACCCTGAGTCAATCCTGTACGCTGCATCTTCCTTCTCTCTTCACAGTCCTTCCACATCTCCAGCCAGCCTTTCTGGGAAGGAAGGGATCAATGGCTCTTGAGTCAGAGACTCAGTTGAAAGCTGAGCAGATGAAGAGTTTGCCATCTGTGAACAAGTTGTTCTGATTGAATTAAGGAACATTTAACATTTACAGATAATTAGAAACAGCCACCCATTGCAAAGGGAGTGAACAGCAGCAGGGAGAAGGGAAGCTCTTGAAAAGAGATTGGAAACTCCTTGACACATCAGTCAGGGGAGCTTTTCAGACACAACTTCTGAGTGTTCCCAAAAGCTCTGTGCTCGTTACATTCCCTAGTCTTGGGAGCTAAGTACCTGTCTGCATCTTTCTTTTGTCCTCTACACGATTTTTGAACTACTTTTTATCTTTTTGTCCCAGCCACGCTGAGCCAGCTGCCTTCCTGGGAGAATTTAAGAGAATGTCCTTTGGTCTAGTACTGAGCTATCAAGCTGTGAAGCAAAGGGAAAGGAAATGCAGCACTGTTGGCCTGCACCTGGGGCATGTGGCCATGGAGAGAAACCTCTTTGAACAGGCAGGACCCAGCACTGTCCTGCCCTCTGCACCTGGACCCTCTCTGTATGGTGCTGCCTGGGTGAGAGGAGCAGCAAGGTCTTGTGTGCTGTGCTGGCCCACGGGCCACTTGCGAAGGGTCTTGGGGTATTGCAGGGCCTGAAAGGGGAGAGGCTGCAGGCTTAGTGGACAGACCACTGGTAGGACTTACTCTATACACCAGCCTTTTTCCCCTGACTTTCGAGATGACATGTCCTGGCATTCCTATCACCTCTCTGGACAAAGAGCTGGTTAACATTTTGCCAAAATAATTTTATTACCTAGCAATATAATCAGTTAGAACAGAAAAGTAAGATTTTTTTTCAGATACAGCTTTTCAGAAAAAAAAAAAAAAAAAGTATGTAAAATACTCTTGTTGTTATTCAAAAACAACTTCCCACTTACAATTTTCTTTTTTTATCTTATGTTTGTTTAATGTGTTTTTACATCAACAGCATTAAGTAAAGCGTGTTTCTCATCCTTTTCTTTTGAAAGAAAAAGAAGCTAGAGAAAATTTTAAATTCCCCACAACACAAAAAGAGATGATTTCCTTCCAAAATTTCCTCTCAAAAATAACCAGCATTTTTCAAGCAGTAATTGCACTTACATCAGTGACAGTGATAGCATTGCCTCTGCTGCAAAGAGCTACTCAAGAGGTGGCATTGGGAAGCTGCAGCTGTCCTTCCACTGGGAACAGCCCCTGGGCAGGTACTTGGGGACTCAGCTTGACCTGTGCTCCGCGGGGGGTGACTTGCACTGACATCTCTGCCCGGATATCTGCACTTTGCACTTGCTGTGCTAACACCAGTACAGCCCCCAGCAGCTCTTCTCCTCCCTTCAAAGGATCTGCCCATCCTGTGCCGGGCCGTCATCTCCCCGGGGGCAGACAAGCAGAGCTGATGGGGGAATAAATATGAGTGTGTGTTTGTGTGAAGGTGGCTGTCTCCTGCTTGCAGAGAGGCTGCCACCCTCCGGAGCATGCCGTCCCTCCTGGGCATTTGCAGGCCTCGAAGCAACAGGGGTTAGGTTTGTGATAAATGGCAAAGGAACCAGTGAGGGCTCCTGTCACTGTGATTTATATCATGGAGCACTGTTAGTGGAGCAAGGCGCCTGGCTCATCATTCCCACTGAGCGAGAGGTACGTGACTCCCAGTGGGGCAGCAGCAGCTCCCCGAGGCTGCGACAGGCAGACCAGAGGGGAAGGGGAGAGGTGGGAAGATGATGTGAGCACATGGAGGAGCCAAGGACTTAAAAGGGGACTGGAGCAGGGCAAAGGACTAGATCTAGGACAGGATGTCCGTGTCGGGCCAACTCAGCTTGCAAGAGCCGAAGACAGGGGTGCTCATGTGGGGTCAGGATGGCAAGAACATGAGGTAGCCTGCACTTGCAAAATGGAAGTGAGAAACCACAGATGCAGCTTTCTGCACAACTTGCATTCTTGCTTTGCCTCCCCTGTTTCACAGGGCTACTCCCAGCGGACAATCCATAAGACCCTGACAGTCACCTAGTGGCATTTTATTACAACTACAGGCATATGTGGTGAAGAAGGGGTTTCTGGGGAAGTGGTAGGCCATGGTAGTAGTAAAAAGATGGTTCTGCCCTATAAGTGGGCAGCTAACTTTGGTCTCTGGGAAATAGGAGTCCCAGTCCCTTGCACTGACTGCAGCCTTGGGAAAGAGGGAAGGCAGGAACCAGCGGTGTTGTTTCTTATCCAGGCTGAATACAAAAGAAGTGCTGCAGATGGCTCACCTTACATAACCCCGTCCCACTGCCAGCAATCCCTCTCCCATTGTAGATGGGGAAGGACAGGAAACGGAGGGCTGCTCCATGCCATCAGAGACCGAGGATGCTGGGGAGACCTGCACATGCCCACATCCTGGCTGGGAGCATGAGTAAATGCCTCCAAGAGGGTGTCAGACACAGTTACAGTGACACATGATATTTATAACAAAGTGTGGGGGAAGGTGTCACATCACATTATGCTGATGCTCCAGCACCAGAGACTCAGGGACATGCAGCGGAGTGGGACGCGGTAAGGGGTGGCAGGGAAGAAGATGAGCTCGTCCTGCAATATTAATTCGTCCCCGGAGCACTGGCAGTGAGGCAGGGGATTCCCAGGAGGTGGAGGTGGAAGGGGATGTCTCTCTTGCAGCTGCCTGCGTGCATGCTGGCGCCAGCTACCATGTCACCTGACTCCCGCTCTCCTGCGCCTGCCCTGTCCTGCTTTCCAAGGGGCGGTAGGGCCTAGTGATTGGAGAAGGCATGAGTGAGAAAAAAACACTAAAGCCAAATCCTTTCCTTACAGAAATATCTGCTGGGAATGCATGCATGAGTAACGCTTTAGTATCTCCCAGCACTTGGGTGTGTGGTGGATGAAAGGGTAAGAAAAAAAACAAAACACATATTTCCAGTGTCCTTATACACTGGCTGCAGATGGATGTATCCCACTTGGATCTGCGTCAGTGCAAGGAGGCTGGCGTAGGAGCTTAACCTTGCTGCGGACCTTTCCTTACGAGGCTAACATTAAGTAGTTTAATCTTACAAATAACCAATTCTTTAGAGAAGGCTACACTGGGTCACTCCAAGCATTTGGGAATGCACAGCTTCCTCCCTAAAGGATGAGCTTCTAAAAGTGCCACACTTGCTGGAGCTGCAGTGAGCATGCCAAGAGGAAAGCCAAGGACCAAGTCAAAGAGCAGCAGTTTTCCTTTGCAGTCAGAGAAAGCCTGGAGCCAAATGCAGAAATACCCTTACACAAGGTAGGGAGAGTAGTGGGAACTGGTATACACACATGCACATGTGTATGTACTGGTTCCCTGCAATTTCCCACCAGCATGGCAGTGGTATGGTGAAATGCTGGTCATGGTAATCACCAGCCTCCTGGGGCTAATTGCCTGGGACTAACTTTTGACAGCTGCCATTTCCCCCTCACTGCTAATGTGCCACCATCTCCTGAGGGAGCAGCTGGCATGCAGACAGCCTGCTTGTGCCTGGAGCCTGTTGCTTTTGCCTTGCTCTCTGGCAAAGGTGTGGGGTGTGGACCTGCTGGTAGGTGACCCTGTCCCTGTGGTGAGAAAGTGACTATTGGTTTTCCTAGGGGAACGAGCACTGCTGACCTCAGCCCTAGATGGAGCCAGCCCTGAGCTGGCCCAGACTGTGCTTGGCAGACTCCGTGTGTGCAGATAATCAGCAGGCAGGCATGCAAGATGCCCTCATTAGGCTGCTGCTCAAGGCAGTGCTCATTAACTCAAGGCATGCAAATCCTGACATGCAGACAGTGTCAGCAGGGTTGAGGGGAGGGCAAGGGCACAGGCCAACATGCAGTCCTGGCAGGGCTAAGTGCTGCAGCTCCTTAGATGCTACGGCCCTTTGATGGCACTGCTGTCAGTGCTGCTGGTAGCTGCTTTTGGGAGGAAATGGGGTAGTGGAGCTGCTGGAAGGTCTGAGACTGAGACCAGAGTGGAGGAAAGAGGACCATCCTGCTAAGTGAGAGCATTCAGTAGGTTGCAAAGTGAGTATGTGTGGAAGAGGGGTGTGATGTGAGCCTCTGTACTGCAGCATGTATGGACATCTGCTGTGGCACAGCTAGCACCTGCACTGGGGCTGCTGCTGGAGCGTGGCTATATGGGGACAGACATTTGCCTTTTGTGTGCTGCATTTGCAGAGGAATCACAGAGAGGCGCCGGGGCCATATGCACACGCAAATGGCTGAGTCCCTGCACTCCATCTCCATACATGGGCGATACCAAGCTGCCCTGGTCGTATTTGTGCTGAAGTCTGGGTGCAGACATCATGTGCATGTGGTGTGATGGGCTGAGGAGCAATGGCATGTGTGTGGCTGTAAGGAATCATGTCTTTCTGCATCTTGGTCTGCAGACGTGTTTGTCCGCAGGTCCCTAATATGTCACGTGTGAGCTAGCGATCACATGAGAGCTGAGCGTTTGGTTCGGATGTCCCTGAATATGCGTATGCCTAACACATACATTTATTCTGTAAGACAAATTCTGCAGTGTGCATATTCATGTGTGTGTCTGCTTGCTGTACACCCAGCTCTGACTTGGGGCCCGTCGGCTCTATGCCCACAGGAATGGCATGACGCAGCCAGCCCTGTAATGTGGCTGCTGTTCCCCTGACTACATAGGCAGTTTAAAGGAGGTTGTCCTTCTCCCATTACAGCCTGTGACTAAGGCAGCCTGGCATTTACTCAGGATTTACTTGGACGATCTAGATCCAGCTGAATGTTTTTTTTTTTCAGTCTGACTTCATGCCCTTCTGGTGATTGCTTATGGCCCCAGTGCAGAGAAGGGACCAGTCCTCGTTCCTTCCAGAGGAAGGAGAATTGCACAGCACCCATCAGATGTAGAGAGACCAGAAAGCAAGCAAGCAAACAAAAAAAAAAACCCATGCTTTAGCTCTCCTGGAAATGGCAGGTTCTTTGTACAATCCCTTTGACTTTCCTGGGGAAGCTTTATTTTCTCCTTTCTCATTAGAGCAGAGTTTCCAGTCTTCCTGTAATTTTGTAGCTGCCCAGATTAACTGTGCATCCTCAGCCCCTGATTAGCTCTATTTGCTGTGTTGTTATTGACCTATGCAAGAGAGAAACTAGGTCAAGCCAGGCTGATGAGGCTAGATCTGGCTCTGTAATATAAATCAGTACGACCGAGGCCATCCGTTCGCTGAGCCATCAAATCATGCTCTGGGGTGGGTCGCCTCCGAAGTGTCCAGGGGACATAATTAGGAGCTTTCCCAATCTGTCAATCACAAATGCAGTGTACTTTGGCAGCAGAGGGAGGGTAGGTGTTTTTAGAAGCTGCTCTTTGTTTCAGCAGTGAGGGGTATTTCAGCGGATGAGGCACGGCACGGTCACCGAGTTGGCTGCAAACAGAAGTGGCTCCTGCATGTCTGGGACTCCAGCACAAAGTCTGTCCACAGAGGGATGGGGACAGCTGAGAGAAGCCTGATGGGCTGAGATGAGGATATTTTACAGGTGCAGGAGGAGAGAAGGGAAACTTCTATTCAGCCTCCTTACTAGCAAAACTTCTCAATGGAGGGGGTAATGGTTTTTGCCATGCATAGCTAACTATAATGCAGCACTGAGAAGCTGTTTAGACTCTGCTCCTGGTAGCACTCACCCTCCTCTAAATGTTGCACTCCTAGTTTGTTGGGATAAGCTTGTGACCCAGACTGCTGCTGCTGAGCTAGTCATCCCGCTCTGGGGAGAAAGGAGGAGGTGAGAGGTTGCTTTCAGAAGTACTAAAAAGCCCTTCCATCACTGTATAAAAGCTCTTTGCAGAAAGACTTGGGTGTCTGGTGCAAAAAGTTTCCAGGACAGGAAGCGGGGAGCAGCCTCAGCTGGTCTTGTTTTCAATCTGTCACAAGCTCAGCGTGAGATGTCACATAGCATTAGCTTCAGTGGCGTGGAGGTGGCTGACAGCCTGGCAGTGACAGCTGAGGACTCACAGAGTCACCCTGCACAGAGGCAGCAAGGCAGCTGCGTGGGAAAGCAGAGTGGGCTGAGTCCTAGGTGGGATGTGCTGGGGGAGCAGGGCACTCTGGACAGGACAGGAGCAGAGGAGACTGGGGTCCTCTCCATGCAGAGGGCAAGGCAGGCTCTGTGTGCTAATTGTGACAGATCACAGAGGTGTTACAGAGGTGTTAGCGAGCTGGTAGGTGAGCTGGTGGCCAGGCAGTGGGGAGACAAGGGGCTGTGTCCCAGCCGAAGGTCACCCAGATGTGAAGAGTTAGCTGGGATCTGCTTTTCAGGAAGCAGAGAGAGAGATAGGTCTCAGCACCAGCCCAAATCTTTGGGGATCCTTTCTAGGTGCCAGGCCACTAAAGCCTTGTTCTTCACTCCTGTGAATATATGCCGTCCCTTTTAACTCTGCCCAGCTCAGCCTGGAAGATGCTGCCTTCCCTGGGCAAAGCTGGTGGCTGATGGGAGCGCAGGGGGAGGCTTCTCGCAGAGCCAGATCCACACAGGCATCTCCGCCTGTGCCACTTCCAGACCTGCCTCTCCTGGCTGAGCACGGCGGCGGCCCCTCGTGAGTGATGATCCTGGCTTCCCGGATGCATTTACATCCTTTTTGTATGCTGCTGTTACCATCCCTTCTTTATAGCTGTGATTTACTGACGTCACAGGCGCTGCATCATGGAATTGAATTTACGGGAGGCTGAATTTATGATTAGAGAAATGATCCCTTCACCACTTGGCGCTGCCTCCCCCCTGCCACCTCTCCTGCACACGCATGCACACACGCATACGCACCTCACTTTGCTCCGCGCTATAGCAACGGAGCAGGAAAAAAGATCTTGGGCGACCCAGGTTCCCAGAGCATCTCTGCTTGTATGGCTGCAGACAGAAAGGAAGGTGCATGATGTGTCTTCTGGAGTTAGGCAAACCCTGGGCTCTGAGGCTCTGCACATCTGTGGGCTGGTATAGCCCATGTGGGAGCTACACACGTGCAGCAAGGTGCCCAGGCTCTGCATACATCTCTGGCAGGAGCAGTGTCTTGCAGCAGCAGTCCCTGAAGCAGGACTCCTGAGCTCTTTGTTTCATGCTAAAAATCCTGTTAACATTGATGAGTTCCTGCCTTTGGGTGACTTCCAAAGCATTCCCAGCAGGCATTCCTCAAGCTCTACAATCTCCTGTCCCTCTCCGCCAAACTTCACATTCTCTCCAGCTGAACTTCTTTATAAGTTGAAGGATCAGTAGCCAAACAAAGAAGAGAGGGCATGAGAAATGAGAGAGAATTTATAAGGCATAACTTGTAACAGGGTGCAACTCCTCACTGCTTGAAACGCGTCTTGGTTTGTACCGGGGCTTGCTGGAATATCTCCATCCTCGGAGCTAAGTCACAGCATCGTCTGCTCCCTGCCTGCGGAGGAGATGGCTTCTGCATGGAGCGCACTTGTCTCTGACAGATCTCTTGTAAACAGCCTGATGGCTTGATGTCAGACGTGCCGAAGATATCTTT
Source organism: Nothocercus julius (assembly GCA_013398735.1). Taxonomy (NCBI): domain Eukaryota; kingdom Metazoa; phylum Chordata; class Aves; order Tinamiformes; family Tinamidae; genus Nothocercus; species Nothocercus julius. Next base: position 2,099,321 of record VZSV01000094.1, on the reverse strand, counting down.
ATCAGTTATTTCACCAAAGCCCCAGGGGAAAGCTATAGGAGAGACCTTGGTCAGCAGAGATTTTCAGGCGCAGGGTGATCGCGATTCAGGCTGATGGAGATTGAGGCCGGCTAACCCAAAGGTTTGGTTAGACTGCTAGCTATCAGTGGCAAAAAGGAGGTGGGTGTCTTATATATCTTGCATCACAAACTGCCCAGCCTCTCTGCAGAGCTTTGCTGAGGAACTCAAGGCAGCGGCAGGAAGGAAAAGGTTGTTATATCAAAGCTCATGCTTTTCTCTCTGATTTTTATTAAGTGGAGAGAATCGCTCTTGCTTTTTCATGAACAATTTTGGGTTTTGTTGTTTGGGAGGCTGAAAGCAAAGCAGTTTTAGTGGGCATCAGTGTTTCTCTGGTGATGTGCTCATTTCTTTCCATCCTGTGAAAACAGATATCCCTGTGCCTGCCATCAGTCTACCCATTCATGCATCCATCTATTCATTCCCTCTCTCCCTGTAAAACAGAGAACCCTCTGGCTAAGCTGAAACATACTGAGCTGCAGAAATGGTGCATGAGGTGGAGAAATTGCAGAAGCAGAAGGAGCCCTTACAGCAAACAGTCTATTTATTGATATTTTATAATGCTGTTTAGCAGGGCCCTGGTGCCTATAATAAAGCATTAAGGAAGTGTAGCTGCACATTCTCATTGATCCCATTCAGAACTGTGATGTTAGCATGAGAGCCAGTGACAAAGAAAAGAAATTATTTGGTTTCCCTCCCCTGTGCTCAATTGCTGATGGCAAAATGCCCTAGAAGCCTGAAGATTAGTTATTTGTACTCTGCCCCCCAACTGAACAGCCACATACCACATGCAAAAAGGGAAAAGCAAGTTATTTTTTAATCTATAGATCTACATATTTAGGGATCTAGAGAAATCCATGGCAATTCAGCAGGACTGGGATCTATCAAGCCCAGGATTTTGAGGCTGAAAATGAAAAATGGTCTGGATTGGTCATAAAGAGCAACCAAGGAATGAGGTTAGCTGGAAGTTTCTCTATGTGACAGAAGCACTTGCTTCAGGTTTCCTATTTGCAGGACATAGCAGCTTGTCCAAATTGTAGCATAAGGAACAAGCCGCTCTGGTTCACAGGTCTGCACTTCCCTGCTTGGTGCACTTCCCCTGTCTACTAGCAGTGACTCCAAGGGCATGTGCAAACTCAGTGGAGGAGGAGAGATGCCAGGCACACCAGGGTTGAGTTTGTGCTCAGTCTTTCTCCCTTTTTTTTTTTTTCCTCCAGACGTGTTCCCATACAACCCACAAATGCTGCTTTTGGAGCATGGTAAATTGCAGGTCCTGCGCACTATGTCCCCCATCAGTGCAGCGCTTGCCCCAGCGGTGGCAGCTCCACATCTGTATGGCCCAGATCATCCTGTGCAAACATCGCTTTAGCCAAATAACCTTTCCAGAAGGGAGGAGGCACCAGGGAAAGCATGTTTGAGGAGGGATTTAGCTGTATTATCACCTGTGCAGCTGGTGTTCTGGATGGAGGATTCTAAATATTTACATGCAAGCACAGCAGCTAGGGAATACGGCACTTGAAGTCCCGCTACCCCAGCCAGAGCTTAGCGTAAGATTCCAGCTCCACTCAACCCCTGTCTCGGCTGATCAATGGAGCTGTGCTGCCACTTACCTGCTCAATTCTACCAAGTTCCCATATGGGCACTTTGTCTTCTGATGCTCCATTCTCTCCTCCTTGTGAAAATTAGGATGATAATAATAGTTTACTATTATTTAGAATCCCTGGAATGGGATGAATCATTAGTTCTGGTAACATTCCCAAGGGCCCAAATATGTCATATTGCCCTTTGTGGGGCTCACATCGGCATGGACAGGCCTTCTGCTATCTCAGCAATACCTCCCATGCTGGGCATGTGAGGACAAGTAGAGGCTGTAATCTTCTGAGCCTGGTGTAAGGAGAGGAAGAATCTGCTACTACCTGGCTGGGACTTTGCGTGGATTAATTAAATACTGTTTGCACAGCTCTCTGAAGCTTCAAACCAATTCAAGTGCTAAATGTTATTATTAAATGGTGATCCATTAGTTCTAGTCATTGGCTAGAAGCCTCTCCGTGGCATTTTCTGTGCTATCGTATATTTGTCTTTGTTTTTATTAATTACATTTATTAAGGAGACATTACAGTGGAAGAGTCTATCTGCAGCCCTCGCTAAGGCAAGGCTTTGGTCATCATATTTGTGCTGGTAGGGTTATAATTTTGTGTAGTAAGCACAGAGATATGGACCAGATGTCCAGCAGCTGTGGGATGCTGTGGCTGGCCCAAGCATTGCCCCGCAGGGCCCCTCATGCAGAGGAGCAATGCGCCACATCGTATATGCCATCTCGTGGGCTCCCAGTTGTGTGACCCTGGACCCGTGACTTGAAGTGATTCCTGCACAAGGCTGGTGTCTTCCTGCTCCTCATGCTGGTCTTCCGCGACACTGCTCTGCTGGGGTGAGCTGAAGCTGGGATGGGTCTGAAGTTTCAGCCAAGGCAAGGCCAGCTATTTATACCAACCGAGAAGCACATGCATCTGTGAGTTTACTCCTGATGCTCACCAGTGGGAAGAGATCAGAGCCGGTGGCACTGACATATATATGCGGGTGCATATTTCTATCTTTTATTCTTGTAAACATTGTATTTATTATTTAAAGAAACCACAGGCTGCTGTATTCATATTGAACAGAAAAACCACAAACTTCCACTAAAGATTCAGGAAAAAAAAATCTACGAGGAGTACAAAGCAGCATATATCACTGCATTTGGCCAATCTTAAACCTAGTCACAGTATCACAAATGAAATACGCTGTTGCTCCTTTCACCACAAAATGTATTCTCAATCAGAAAAAAAAAATATGCAATTCAAACTCTGATACACTCTAAATCAAAATGTGACTTACATTCAAGAAGATTAAAAAAAAGGGCAATTTCTAAATCTTTCAGGTCTCCTATTGCTAGTTCTTGAACTGATGTTTAGGAGAGAACCTTTAGAAACAAACCAAAGCTTTTAAGTGGGGCATGTAATTCAGAATACCTCAACTTATGAGCCTGAACCCGGGCTCTCCTAAAATCCAGTATCACAATATGATTCATCACTTTTGAACACTTGTAAAGTATTCTCCCACATATAAAATTGATCTAAATGGGATGATTTAACTCTTGCTCTGCTAGGTACAGACTAAAGATTTCCAACCTGGAAGAAAACGGTTTCCTGACAAAATTGCCATATCCCCCCAAAATCCAAATTTATCCTAAAAGACAAAACTTACCCTAACAATGATGCCTCTTCTCTTATATATGCAAACTACCTTACCTTTTTAGTCTGCCTTTTAATCAGGTATAAAACTGCAAGCTGGGTGGTTCTTTTCTACATAAGTGATTAGGGAAAACAGAGTCCGTCATTCCCAGGATTAAATCTGCTACATGGGGTGCACAATTCCTCCGGAATATTTGCAGGCATTCACAAGCCAAAACTGAAAACTATTTCAACACTGACATCACTATGGCACAGATTGGCTCTCAGGAGAAGTCTAGACAGTATGTAGGACAGTGGAGGCTTGTCTGGCTTGGAGAATTTAAGTGCTGTGTAGAAAATGATATGTAGAAAAAAATCTTAACAGAACCTGGCACTCTCCGCCAGAACCTCCAAATGGTGCTGCAATGCAGAAATATTTTGTGCCTAGATATATCTGATAATGTCTGAGAGCTATTTACATCTAGTTTAACTTGATCTTGGTCCCTTAATTATATCATCTGGATTATTTCCGAACCAATTCTCTTAAAACATCTGACACTGGAGTCTGAAGAGAGCAGTTATCTAACTTCTGATCCATTTTCCTGATAAAGCTTAAGCGAAAAGCTTTCATGTGGTACATTTTTCCCTTGGTACTGGAGAGGCCAGGCTTACAAGCATGTGTGTATGTATGAGTGTGTACACATGGTGATGATCACCTAAAACCACACACAGGCATTGCTGCAGGTTGTGTGTGCTTAACTGCATCCGGATATTTTGATGCATCTACTGGCACTGTGGACCTGACTAAGAAAGTCGCTCCTCTTTATAACATTGGGGATTTAGGCTTCCTGTGCTGGGTGCTGTACAAACAACCAGTGCTGCTGGAGGGTATCCCAGGAACAAGAGAGGCAAAAATGTGTGGATAAGAAAGTGTTATTCCCCCTGTTGTACAGCTGGGGGCTCTGAGGCACAGCAGGACTGTGAGCGGCCCACAGCCCCGTGGTCCGGTGCTTTACTGCCTTCCCATGTCACCTGCCCCTCAGGCCCCTGTGGCTTTTCTTGGGCCTGGTCAGATGAGGAGTTAGGTCTTCAGCAGCTATAAAGCCACACAGCCTCAATGGAGAAATGGTCACTGTTTTCCTGGACTTTGGCCCATTTCTTAACAGATTAGTGCTCATTTGTTAGTATAGATGGGAACTTTTCCCTCACAGGTTCACCTATGCTTTTGACTAGCAGGTTTGCTTATTAAACACCCATCTGGAAATGAGTCCTCCTCAGACTCCTAGACTCCTTAGGATCCTTAGTCTAGGAGAAGACCCTGCCTGCACACATGTGGCTCCCATGTAATTACAGACAGGCCGCAAAGCTTTTTTTGTTATTTGTAAGAAGGTGCAAACCTTTGCAGGATAAACATACCTCCATCACGAAGGAAGAATGACTTCACTTCTGGCTCACCATCATTGCTTTTGTGAGCTTTAATCATTCTGCTCTTTGTACTAAGAGAAGCCCTTATGATCAATCAGAACTTTGAAGTTTTGTTATGAAAATGTAGATGAAATGCATTTCTAAATGAGGCCTTTCTTCAGCCCTACTCGCCTCTCCACTCTTCCGCCCTCACTCTCAAAAAGCCAAGATGCCGATAACATAGCACTAAGGTGCACGTCTGCCTTCCCCCATGCTCTTCTCTGCTTCCACTTTTCCACTAAGGAAAAAAGGAGAGAGACACGGGAGCGGAGAAGACCCCTGTGTCTTTTCAGACATCCTGATCTGATGTGGAGACAGAATGTTCTTTTGATTACAGCTCTAAAAATAAAGACAAGGCTTGTAGGAAAAACATTGCTTTGCTGGTGGCTTTTTTTCTTTTTTTTTTTTTTTTTTCTTTTTTAATTTTAGTCTGACTCCCTAGGGCAGTAAGGTGTATGCAACCTGCTCTCTGTCTCTGTGTCTCTCTAACATGCTCCTTTAGTAATTTCTGGTCTTGATGGCCACTTTCCTCTGAATCTCACAGAAATAAAGATGTTTCCAAGGCATGAAGTTCTCACAAGTTTCAGAAGAAACCATCTGTCCAAGTATGCCCATGTTGTTCCAACAACTGAGATATGGCAAAATAAATCAGCACCTCTAACTGGCTTTCATAAACCTGGTCCCAGTGACCTCCCACAATTAACCATCTTGACACAGTCCTCAAGGAAACATTTCCCAACGGTTTTGTCCAGGATCTGATTGTAGGAAGAAGCAAAACTAGAAATTTGCAATGGCTTGGCTAGGGGGAAACCAAGGAAGAAAAGTCTAGTGTTTGATTTCAAACGGTTTCATCAAATTCCGCTTTTGTTGCCAGCCTTAGCAACTTCCTGAAAAGCAGAGCTAGCCAAGTCTCACAGACGTCTGGGAAAAGGCAGCTTTATCAGGCCCTGAACACTTTTTCTGGGCACGTGGGTGGGACTTTTTGTTTCCAGTGTTTTTCTGCACACATTTCAAACATTTATTTCTAATCCAGTGATGTCTTTCTTTCGTGAGCAAAGATTTTTGGTTATTTGTGAGCGTTTCTGTAGGACATGGCATGGTATGGTTTGGCATGTTAGCAGGTGCTCTGGGAGATTTTTTGCCATGCTCTACATCACTCTGGAGCTGTGGTGCTCACAATGCAGTCCATGGATTCCAGGCAGCCCACCGACTATTTCTGGTTGTTTGATGAAAACAAATTTAACTGTCAGTAGACTTAAATTTGGTATACAAGGATCTGTCATTCCAGGAGAGAATTCTAAAGAATAAAGAAATTGAAAAAAAGAAAAGCAAAACACAAACAAAAAAAGCAAGCAATGATTCACACAGGTCCAATATTAAGTTTTAGGGTAGATTTTGCTTTAATTTTAGTGTAGATCAGCTGATTCTAGTATCCATAAATGATTAATTCCAAGCAAGAAGCAAGAGCCTCTAGGCACTAGTTGGTAGGCTCTACAAATTGATAGCTCTGTGTCCTTAGTGAGTATTAGATTTATGCCATTTACAACTTTGGAGATAAAACAGTCACTGTGTTCTAAACCAGTGATGTACACAGAATTGGGGAATGGACTGGTTTAGTGATTTCTGAATTTGATTGCTTTGGGGCTGGTTTATTTCTCGATTAGAGAGACTGTGTTCTAAATTACAGAGCATTTATGAATTGAGCAGGGTGTAGATTAAGCAGCTGACAAGGCTGATGGTGTTGACTAGCAGCTTCACATCTTTCAGGATGAGCAGCTGAGGTCAATTCAAGTTCACTACACTGAAAGGAGTTTATGATTTCTCTGTTAAAGAGGTTCAATATGAATTGATTTTAAAATAAACTTTTTGACCAATTTAATAAATTCCCTTTATTGCTCAGACTTTGATGTTTTTTTTTCCATGTGATCAGCATAAAACATTGCCCTTGCTACCTGTATCACTCTGAATATTATTTAGACTTTGCAGCTCTTCTTTCCCTCTCTTCTAAAGCTTGATGGAGAGATGGGCATGAATGGAAACCCGTTCGAGGCTTGGGTCTGGATGTCAGTTTTGCAGATGTAGTTTGGGAATTCAGCCAGAAGGAGGCAGTGTGAGAGAGAGATCCTTTTAGCTCAAGCCAGCGTTATCCCAGGTATTTTTGTTGGAATAAAAGCAATTCAAATCTCTCTCTCTCTCTCTCTTTTTTTTTTTTTTTTTAATGAGTATTAATGGATGGAAAACTTGGATTCATTATTGCATGAATTATTAAATAGAAATAGGTCCTTGTATACGAGATCCTATGAACCTGTTCTTCTAAAGCTGAACTTTTGCTTCTTCAATGTCGAATGGCTCTTGCTCTGCTCTTTCCTTTTGCAGGCCAGTGCTAAGAATCTTTCCTCCCCTTGCCCTTCAGCTGCAGAAGCTTCTCAAAATTTCACCCTCCCGTGTCCTGCAAATCTGGCCAGGGAGTGCAGTGCAGGGGGGCTAGCAAGCTGCCAGGAGCTCAGACAGACCTGTCATTTCCTTGAATGGGACCCAAGTGAAAGAAATATGAGATGTGCAAAGCATCACCTAGGCACCCAGCTGATTTTGTTAATTGGGACAACAAACTTTTCTCCTCAGGCTTTCTCTCTTATGCATCCCTCACTTTTGCCAGTACAATTAAAATCAGCTAAGATGCTACCTTCTCTTAGCAATCTATGTACAGCACTGGAGCAAGCTGCAATGTTTATGAACAAACCATGTTTTAGGCATTATTTGCCCAGCTGTTTCCATCAAGGTCATAATGCCTCCATCAGTACCAACAGCTGGGTGCACTTTCTTTGCAGGAAAAATATTTATTAGGCATCACAAGCCACATGCAAGTTTTTGGGTTGGATAAGCAGTGCTCCTGTTTCTCTGCTGTCCTATACTGGCCTGAGTATGAGCTTGGAGTTAAGCTTGCTCTGGCTGTAACTGCAAGAGGACTTTCACTTTTGTTGGACCCTGCTTCACTCAATTCTCCTTTGTTCCCCTTGAGAACTGTACTGCTAAGGTAAGGAAACTAATTAATATTTCTGGTTTTCTGTCTTATTTGCCTTTCTCTCCAACCAGGGTGGCATGCTAGGGGAGGTGGTAGAAAAGTGCAGAAGATCTGTCAGTGAGATAAGTGTGTTTTAAAGAGCAGTGATATCTGTCAATGCGACAGCAGCCACGCAGTAATTCCTTTCTATCTCTGCCTCCTGCTTTGCCCCAGAAATGTCGACACAGCACTTTTTTTTCTCTGTGCTTGTTTATGGAGCATTTCTCAGTGTTTGCAGTGTATTGGGGAGTTGCACTGTGGAAAGGACAAAGAGAAAACTGGAGTAAGCTTGGATGCTTTCGTAGCCCTGCTTCTAACCCTTCCCTGGACTACTTTTCTTGAGTGTGCAGTGGCTGGTAGCTTGGTAAGGATGTGGTTTGGGGATATGGCAAGGGTATGGAGTGTGCCTAGGGGGACAGCTAGAAATTCATCCGAAGTTGCTTGTTTGCTTGCACTGCACCACTGGCCTCTTCCTCTGTCCCCCCTGCTTCCCCCTGAACCTAGGCTCAGCTGAGTTCAGGGCACTAAATGGGCCCAGGGTATTCCTCAGTTCCCACACATGGTGGGGATGCTGCCGACAGCAGTTAGACTGCTGTTAGGAAAGGGTCACATTTGTTGGTGAACAAGCAGCTTTCATAGGGTAGGAAACATGGATTGGAACCCTTAGTATTTTCTGAGACTGCCAAATATACCTTTGGGCAGCCTTACATAACCCCTGTGTCATTCCTAATGCTTCCTCAAATTCCAGTGTTCCCTCTTTGTGCCTACTGGCTGCTAAGCTCATCTGTACCAGAGATCTCCATTAGCACCTCATGCTCTCTGAACTACCCAGCTCCTGCTGCCTTTGAGTGTGACAGTGACAGCAGCACTTGCAGAGCAACTCAGGCAGCAGACCTGGCGCACTATCAAAGTCCACTTTCCACTGTGCAGTCAGGATGGCTCTGCTAAGAGTAGGAGCTTCACCTTCTCCAGGTGAGGCCTTTTGACCTCCAGATGAGGCTATTTGAAGCCATTTTTCTGCAGAGAGTAGGAAAGGGACCTGTAGATTTGGTAGCCAAATGGAGGTTGGCAAATACCCTTAGGCATCCCTTGAAATTTCTATTTGTCTAAGAGGCTGCAGACACTCCAGTCTCTTCCATAAAGCTGGCTGCTTGCTCAGCAGTTACCACAGCCTGTCCCATGCATCTGCTTCCTAGGGCCGCAGCAAGTCTGCGGTGTTTCATAGCTCTATCTTGGGTTATACTGGCTGAAGATAAATTGGTAAAAGTTATTTACAAAGCATCTTTGAAAAGAAAGAGGGAGAAACTGCAGCACACATCACTAATGCAGGTAACACTGATTAAAAGCAGCAGGATGGCTGCCTGCTTTGACACTACTTGCTTTTCTGAGTTACCTATCCTTTTTCCATAGTTGCTGGCTGCCAAGATTGAAGATTTATTGTTTCCAGTTTTTGCTAAAGGAGCTTTAAAATGCACTTTTTGTAGGTTCTGTTGGGGGTACGCCTGCTGAATATATATGTGCGTTGGAAATTCACTTGCTGTTTTTGCTTCTATTTAAAAGCCTTTTCTTTAAGCACTTGTTCTTTAGTAAGTGTTACTCTATGCAGTGAATCATCTTTGTGCTACTCTCTGCAGTACAAACAACATACATTATATGACAGGGGAAGTTACAGGAATGCTTTGTTAACTGTTCCTGATCATTTGCAATGCACAATAATAGCTGTGATGCTGATGAATATGCTTAAGGGTTTAAGTGTGAGCAGAGCTGGTTTACCCAGCTGTTCTGCTGGGATGATTAGAAATATGCTTGTTGTTTTGTCTAAGTTAGGAATGTGTCACTTATAATTGCTTCTCTTGCTTTTGCATTGTGGGAGGTATTAGAAGGCCAAATGATTATGAGGTCTAAGTCAGAACAGCTTCCTGGGAGTCGCGGGGAGTGTATTTCAGCTTGGAAGTCTGTGGTTTCAGTGGAACTGAGCTGATTTATGCCAACTGAATGTCTGTTGGTAGAATTCTGTTTAAAGCTTGCATTCCTCTCTCAGCATCCCTGAGATAAGGATTTACTGCAGCTGTTTGAAAAATGCATAATTTTTTTTGTGGGAAATATGTTTTTTCATAAAAATGCTATTTCAGTGAGTAAAAGTATTTAAGGTTTTGGTGTGAGATGGAATCCTAAAAAGCAACGTGTTTTGAATTTTCTATTTTAGAATATAGGGCTTGCTTGTAGTGTCAGTTATTTACATTTTCGTCATGTTAAAAATTGAGAAAAATATGTTTAAAACTATGATAAATGAAACAAAGGAAGTGTCTCAGTCTAAAAGGTGGTACTTCAGGGGAGCCTTTTCCACTGAAAGAGTTGTACTGTGTTATTGTGTTCTAGCCAGCTCTGTAAGTGACAACTTTAAGCTTAAAAAAAAAAAAAAAAAAAAAATTCTGGATTCAATTTTTATTTGACAGGTTCCTCTATTCTTTTATCCGCTTCTGCAAGGCAGGCTATGCTTCCGCTTCTAGTTAAAAAGCAGAATCAATACCCTAGAAGGGTCAACCAGCTTACAATTCATTACATGTATGCATTTCTAACTGACAATGCAATTCTTGTTTCTCATTTTTCATGTCAACTGTTTCTCAGAAAAATAATAAAAGAAAGAAAGAAAAGCAGAAAAAGACAAAGAGATGGATTTACCCAAGTCATCAAATGAAATGAGAGCTGACAGGTTCTTTAATGTTACATGTCCAGAACAAAGAGGATTCCTCACTGTGCTCTTCTGTAAACATTTGAGAATACTTTGTGCATAGCTGTTCTATTAGCTGAGAACTTCGGCTCCAGGATTCCCCAGTAATTTCTTTAGAAATGTGCCCGAGATGTTCCTTGTCCTTGCAGAATAATTCTGCAGATCAAAGGGAAATAGTACTGAATTTTTTTGATCTCTTCCCAGCTTTGTCACTGAATCTGCCCTAGTTCTCCCAGGCATATCTATTGTCTTTCCTTTGCCTCAGTTCCTTTTCTTGCCAAGAGGAAAGAAAATGAGCAACTTGTATTGGAAAAGGTTCATAACATCAGTGAGAGGAAAAAAACAAACAAACAAAAAGCTAGGGAGAGATTATGCGATGCAAATCACAGTTGGTTCAAGTAGGTGGATTAATTAAATTTCAATCTAGTTACTTTTCCAAAGTTCAGGCGTGTTAGTGACTGAGTATGACAATGGTCTCTCTTATAACTGGACATGTATAATTAGAAGGTGTCTGCTTTTGTATAGCACCATGCTGAAGGTTGCTCAGAGCCAGGACTTATTTGCAAATGTAAGGGGAAAAAACAAGTGTGGTTTTTTTTTTTGTTGTTGTTGTTTTTTTTTTTCTCTTCTCCTGGTCTGGGTTCATTTCTAGAACTGTTTCATACGATTTCACTGTGACAGGTTTTTCACTGTTGTCTTGCCTTATTTAACCCCTTGATTTCTATCTGTGAGGTCAAGCAACCAGGAGATGAGCAGGGCATACAGAGCTGGGCTGTCAGGCTAGCTGACAGTCTCCTTAAAGTCTTTTCCATCCAGTCCCCTTGAGACAGCACACACAGCCAGTTTAGACACACTCCAGCACTTTCCTGTCCCCATGAGATAAATCTATCAGTCCCAGAACAGACTTGAAGTGACTTTTTGCTAGAAAGCAAATTCATCTTTTTTCTTTCCTGCTTTCCATTAGTTCCCCCTCAACTTTCTCCGTGACTATATTCCCTGCTGTCTTTATGTAGTATGAGGCATTTGGAGCGTTGCTTAGAGCCCACCTGTTGTGGGGGAAAGGAAGCAAGAAATAATTCAGTATCTCTAGCCACAGCTTTTTGGGGAGTTGGAGGGAAACATTGTCTCCTGGGAGATGATTATTTTTCATTTGTGCCCTGAAAGTGGGAGCTGTTTCAGAGAAAATACCTCTTAATTTTTGTAACCTAAATGTAAAGTAGAATTGCTGAACTGAGGCTTTAAGGCAAAGCTGAACTGGGATTCTCAGTTGCTTTGTTGGGAACGGAGGTGGGTAATAATTTGCAGTGCTAACTGATGTAAGGAGGTTTACATTTTCTAATCAGGGAAGGGTAGACAAAGGAAATGAATCAAGTGGCAGCTCACATACTATATACCTAATATCTTCTTCAGATACTACATCTAATACTCCTCTGCAGGAGGATACAACCTGCTGTGCTATCTCCTCTCGCAGTCTTTCCCCTTGTCTAACTTTTGCAATGATGCTTTTTGCTTCCTTTGAAGTATCAGTGATCTCAGTTAGAGACAAGATATCAGTGTGATGTACAGATTTTTTTCTTCTATGCCACAGAGAAATTCCTGCAGTGTCTTATTGATGAATATTGCTCACATGCTCAAGGACTCATTGACCATGAGCTCTGATGCCAGGAGGGAATATGCTCTTCTTGATTCCTACCCTTGAATAGGAACTACTGGAGAAGGTCCCTTTGTAACAGAAGCTCCTATCCTAGCATCAGGTACTGTATTGTGTTCCTCAGGACATGGACAAACCCGCTCCCCCATTTATTTCCCCCCGCCCCCTTCTCTCTCTGAGCAATGTATTCCTCTTGGCACTTCTGTGTATGCAAGAGAAGTATAATCACAGGAATATAGGGCAGGTGGATCTCAGAGGTCATCTAATCCATCCTGGATCCCCTGCGCACTGATGATATCACACCAATCCTGACAGATGTTCTTAAAATCCTCCTCTGACAAGAACTCAATCCCCTGCCTGAAAGGTCTATTCTAGTGTTTATTATCTTCAGCATTAAAAAGTTTATCCTAATAACAAACCTAAATCTACATTTGGCTATTTCCTCCTCTGCGAATCTCTCCTTTTTCCCCTGTAGCACCTCTAGTGGCTTGAAAGATAATAGCTCCCCTCCTGCAAAACAACCTTTTACATATCAGAAGCCTGTTCCTGTATCTGCCTTTCAGGAAACTGTCTTATCTGGACTGAGCAAACCAATTTCATTTGACCTTTCCTTGAGGCTGTTTGTTTATTTATTTATTTAAAGCTTCCCATCAGTCTCCTGGGTGTGCTTACTATAGGAGCTGTTGATTAAACATACGATATGAGCATTTGTCCCCTGGAATTTGACTGGGCAATTCAATTCCCCTAACTTCTCAAGCAGAATAGTTATATCAATCACGTTTATTTACAAACCTGTACTAAAAGTCATGCTAGCTTATTCCTCTATGGCTGAGCCATGAAACAAGGCCTGTCTCACTAGACTGCAGAGCAGCTGACTTTGGAAGGGAAACAGTCCAGGCTCTGTAGGTGGCCTTTCCCCATCTCGCTTCTGACACAAAATGTGTTTACTATTTTAACACAAGCTGTGGGGATGTGATCTCCTCACTTGGTCCAGTCGTCTTATCTACCTGTGTGTTGAAGCCAATATGGGCAGGACCAATGTGATTTAGTCACTGTTTGACTGAAGGCCATTGAAATGGAAAGTTCCCTTCACTCGAAGGAACTGTGCATCAGGTGCTCTGCCTTGATCTTTCTCCCAGTGTTTTTCCTGGTTAAACACAATGCCTGTCAATGCAGACAGCTACAGCTTTGCCTATTAGCTGAAAAAAAAAAAAAAAATCAGAAATAAACCACTCATGTATTTCCTTTTTTTATAGCAGCATAACTTTCCTGTCATGTTGTCCCTGTTTTCTCTTAGTACTTGATGTTTGCAAGTCTCCTTGCTTTAAGCTGCCTCGGCTGCAGGCCCAGAACACTGAATAGCTACATCTTGCTCTCACTTGCTCCCTCCCCTTCCTCCGTTTGAGTGTTTAATTTGTTCCAGACTCTGCTTGAGCAATTTTTGGAGAGAACAGTTTATATTTGTGTATGCAAATAAGCTGAGCAAATATGCTAAGGAGCTCCAAAGATAGATCAGTACATTTAAAGTACATGCCAACCCCCACTAAAATCATCTCAGACCATTCTGTTTCAACCCTCCTCCTTCACAGCTAAGTCTGTTCAGCAAACGTACAGTACTGGGAGGTGCCTTCTGTATCACTGTAAGCAGATGGATATTGCTGGCATCAGTGATGCTGTTACATGTTGTGAGCCAGGTAGCAGGGCACAGCCTTTTGCCCATGGTTATGCACAGTTATGTATTCAAATATTAGTTCTTTCATGTCTTTTTAATAGTTGAACAAGCAGTTCCAGGAGCTGTGAAAGTAACACTGCCAGCTTTCCTTTAGACTAGTGATTTATGTTGGAGTCTCTGGTGTCTAATAAAACGTGCACTTCTGAAGCTTTCTGCGTGGCTGGAGAGTTCATAAAAGCACTCTTCCCTGTGGATGTTCTTGTGGCTATTAACATAGTTGAGCTCGTGTTGTTGTCTTTTCCTTAGGGGCAGGGAAAAATTTGGAGCTTTTTTCCTCTAATTATCTGCCAGTGCTCATAAAATTTGAAGAAAAAAAAAAAAAAAAAAAGCCTTCCCCGAAACTGGTAGATTAGCCAAATTGGCTTGTGAAGTATGCTAGTTTTCTTAATCTGGTCCCCTTCCTATAGGAGGGGGGGGGGAAGTGAGAGATCATTGCCATTCTGCTGCTTTTGCCTACATTGGGGAATTGACTGGAATAGTTATTGCAGAATAAGCTTTTCATCAGGAAGTCTTCCAGAATAGTTCCCTTCACAGACAAACCCTTCTGGAATAAGTGTCTTTATTGTAGAGTGATTACTTCCCATTGGAAGGATGCAAATTATTCTGGAGTGATTTTTTTTATTATTATTATGTGTTAAAATCCTGCAGGTGTAATGTCCCTTGTGCAGGTGTGATGTTTACTAGCAGTCACTGCTTCATACAATTTCCCCTTGCAAATAAGGGAAATAAGAATCTGAAAGGATAGTTTGCTACAGCAGTGCTGAAACTGTGTAAGATTTGAGTAAAAGAACTGAGCAGATTTTTGTGCTGCTTTCCATGTGAAAATATGGCTTTTTATTATTCTTCATAGCTTAGTTCTAAGGACATGAGGTTTACATAATGACTGTGTTTTTATATATTTCCTATACCTTTTGCATCTTTATCCTATTTAAGCCACATGTAGCAGAGGACAGGAGGTTGCCAGAGTATTTTATTCCTGTGTGCTTTGGGACTTGGATAGGGATAGGTCCCATAACATCAGCACTGAGGTAAGTGCTGTGGCATAAGACCACCCTGATTAAACACCAGCGAAAGCATCCAGAATGACCAAAGACCCGTCCAGTCATCAGGAAAACTCTCCTCTGCAGGCCATACCTTCTCAAACAGCAGAGCCCATTAATGCCAGAGGACTGAATTTTTGTGTTCATAGAAGGTTTTTTTTTCTTGCTGTTATTTCCCTTGCCTATGAACACTAAACAGCTTAAGTGTTCAGCTACTCCCTAAGCTTCACAAACCCGTTTCTGCTCTACTGAAGTCTAGCCAGCTCCAGGAGGAAGCAGTGTTGCCCATTTTCCATCACTGCATGTTATCCCAGTGTGACTTACGACCCAGGCTCACTTGTGAGAGCCAGAACAATTTCTTCATAGTCCTCCCACTTTGGATTGTTTTCCTCAGATACGTATGAAAGAGGAACTCTGCAGCAAACATCCCTAAATGGAATCAGATGGCATCTCAGGGTGGTGTAGCAGTTTCACAAATCTATTGCTGTTCTTGCAGCCAAAAGCAATCTCATTAGAAGGCCTTGCTAGACAATGTAATCTAAATCCTTCCTCCTCAGGTCTGCACAGCCATAGACAAGGTAAGGAAGGGAAAGTCCTTGTCTGCAGGGGTCTGCTCTGTGTTGCCAGATAGAAAGACATGGTTGTGACTGATTTTACTTGCCCTGCTACATCTAGGGATGCACCACCTTTAGAGACATCTGATGTATTTATATTATATTATGTTTAACAGCCATCTGTTAACTGTAGAGCATGCAGATGATACCTGGAAGGCTATGAGGATATATGGGGGACAGTTGCCAATGTCATGTTGACCCAGAGACTGAGATGACTATGGAGAAAGAACTTGCTGTTTGGGTTTTATCACTCTTCAGCGTCATTAAAAAAGTGTTGATCAGTGTGGAGTCAGTGATGGGGATCTCTCAGATGGGGGGCCAGCGTTGAGCTCTGATTGCCTGAGGTCCTCACTGAGAAGATAACTTAAGGCTCCTAGAAGAGTGGAAGGATGGTCCTCATTGGCTCATGCAGGGAAGGCTGTGGAAGGGGCCTGATTGAAACGGAGAGCCAAACAGTGTGTGTCTCAGTCTGCTGCCTGCCCTCGCTCCTCCCAGGGAAAGGTGACAGGTAAGCCCCTGTGTCTGGAAGGGCTGGCATGCATCACAGGCTGTGGGATGTGTTCCCAGATCTGGGCACAGCGGGGATTTTGCATGTGTCAACATTGGAAAGCAAAAGCCGGATGCAGGGAAATATTGAAGAATCTCTTATTGAGTCCAGCTTTTGTGTTTTGATTTGTCAACACTTAATTTTGTTGCCTGACACAAAGCAGAAATATTTGGTCAGTGTTTTGGCTAATGTGCTTATCAGACTGCTGTGTCATTTCCAACGATGTTCCCAGCTTTTCTAGCTGTATGTCCCTGTGTGCTCTCATGCTAAATGCAATTGTGAAAGGCTTGTTGCAGCCCATGCTCTGTGGGTAACAGCCTGCTGCTGCTTGAGAGCTGTTCCGCTATCTCACAGCGAAGAGTTTTTCATTGGTACAAGGATGTTATAGAAGCTTTCTGCAAAAAGTGGCTGAACTTGTAATTTTTATCCCGGTAAATGGGGTGATAGTGTAGTGTATTGAAATGAACAGAAGTAAAAATATTTGGCTGAAACTCATGTTCAATAATACAAGTTTTTGTGTGAGTCTTAACTGTGATGCAGTTGCCTTCAGGATTATGGTCATAAATTAGTGGTCAGATTAGGTATCAGGAAGACTGAGATATGTTTACACCTTTTTTTTTTTTTTTTTAACCTGATCTGCTTCTGGCTGCTGTGGAAGTCAGGACAGTGAATAAGGGGGAGCTTGGGTCTGACTCGATGCAGCTGTGAAACCTGCAATTAAAATTTCACTCTTGCTTTCACTTGATGGATTAATAATCCAAAATGCTTTGTGTTGTCTATAATAAGTGATTAAGTCTAGTCATCTGTGACTTTTCACCATTGCTGCCATGCTTATTTCAACTTCTTTGTTCTCAGCATTGTGGGTGAGATTAGAACAGCTTCTGTGGAGTATTATGTTGTGCCTCTCTGCAACCCAGAACAGAGCTGGTACTTTGCTGTTGCGCTCAGGTGCCTCAGCTATGTTTATTGTTTTGTGTCAAATGCTCTTCTGTGTTATGTACTAGGCATCTTTTTGGTACACATCTGTAAAATGATAAAAAGCCTACTTTAAAGAAAGAAAGGGTTAACCATGTGGAAAAAAATCAAGGATTCTATTGCTTCTGCTCTAAATGCATGTAAAGACTTTTCCAATTTATAGTTGCAAAAATTTGTCCAGATACTGAGTCATGTCATCTCTTTTTCTACTTCCTCTGTGGCCTTTGTAGCCTCTACTTCTTTAGGTCTTGAACACACAGGCTTTTCAGAGCTTCAGTTTCTGCCCTTGAATGGGACATCTGGATGCATCTATACCTGTCAAAGCTTAAGATTCAGCGTAATTAATTGACATTCATGGCATGCTTTGGGAGACCTGGATAGCAGTTGCAGTTATTATAAACACAAGATGTATAACATTATACTTGAACTCCTCCATGAGAAGAATGGAGAGGCAAGAGCCAAGCCCCTAAGAGGCTCACCACATCAGAACCAAGATTGCCTTAACTTGGAGCCTTCCTGCTTAGGGCTGTAGCTTGTGGTAGCATCTTTAAACATATATGGCTTGCTCTGTGGGACCTGTGCCTCTTTAATCAAAATGATGATGGTAACTGTGTGGCTATTCTTGAGCATTTCTTATACTCTTGTCATTAAATGATGCATTATTTACAGCACAGCCCCAATTTCTTCTCTGATTGCACAACACTGATTTTCCACAACAGCTTCTCCATGATGCAATAGTCAAAATGAGTGCTGTAAACTTTCTGCATGAATTTCTATTGGCAGTACTCTATTTTAAATGAATTGTTACCTGTCCTTTAATGAATTCCAAAGCTTTAATGAAACTCTCTTTGTATCAGTTTTGAGACCATTGAAACAAGTCTGTCAAAATATTTCTTGCTATTGGTAAGGAATGTGTTTTTCCTTGCTGGGATAACAGCTTCCCTTCTTTCTCAGAAGCAGCAAATGCATTTCAATAGAAGCTTCCCTCAGAGATTTCATCCAGGTTACAGACCCCAAGCATGGAGAATTTTAGCTGGGTGTATTAAAGTAATAAACTGAAAACAATGTCGCAAAACATCAGTCAGCTTACCTGCACACTTCCTACACTGCCTTTGGTAAATATCACAGTGGAAAGCTGGATCCAGATCTGGTCTGAAAACAAAATGAGAAGCAAAGACTGGAGGTGAAGCCTTTCTCATCTTGATGGTCAGTGCATAAAACCTACCAAAACAACAGTGTGTGTGTGTGTGTTTATACATCAACATATGTTTAAAGAATAGATTCCTTCTGGCAGACCCTTGTAGGAGGCAGGCAGCACACGTGAGCTGATGCTGTCAAGGGAAATTGGAAGCTCACTGTTGTCTGACAGGTATATTATTCCAGCTGCCCTCGATTTATTTACAAAGCAAGGAGCTAAGATCCCTGAGCTAAGAGCTAAGAAGTGATGCAAGTCAGAACTCCAGAGCTGCAAGAGGCCTGGTTTTTTTTAGTCCTTCAGAGCTGGCCTCAATTTGCTTGACATTTGAGATGGATGAAGGGGGAGGTGGGGGAAAAAAATTATCCTGCTTCACAGCCTGTTCTTGCAAGGAGACAGACTTAAATTGAAAATGCTAGGAGTAAAGGAAAGAAAAGTTTATTTTTCCTCGCTGTGGCAACCAGGATGGAGCTGCAGCCATGGCTCTGTTACACCTTCCCATCCATGCACTCTGCTGTCAGACTGAGTGTTACACAGAAACACAGGCAGGAGCTTGCAGGTGAAAACCAGCTTCCTGGTCTTTGACTGCAGGGAAAGCCTTGGCCCCAGCATCCCTCTGTGAGCTAGTGGCACGTGAGGACGTTCAGGATCTTGGTTTTCTGGCTGTAACTCTGGCTGGTGGCAGTCACTGGTGTCGTGTTGTTTGCTGAGATCATGGACTGCACAGTTGTCCAATAGTTTTGGTCAGAACTTTCCCTTTTCTTCAGGATGCTTTGAACATGGTTGTTCAGAGTTCAGGATGTTGTGTTCTGGACACGTTGCGTGAGAGCACTGTTAACATATGACTGAGCATACAAATATATGGCACTCGTGCTGGGAGACATGTTCTGGCATGTGAGTTTACCGTGTGTGCTTTAACTGAAGGTAGTTGAAGGAAACACATGAAAGTGTTTCCATGCACAGGAGCCCTCAGATAGTGGGGGAGAGACAGAGTCCCCAGTTTGGGATGATTAAATGAGATTGACTTGGACATTTCTGGAGAGTTGAAATGGGAATCAGCTTTGACTTTGTAGCATATTCAGCTCATGCTTCCTGACTTCAAACACTGATGCAAAATTAATCAGGCGTTAGGCTACATAAAACTACCCAAGATATCTTGGGAAGCAGAGGTTGTCCTGTCTTGAGTGGTGAGGCATAAATATGCTTGGGAAGGAGATCTAGAAATGTGGGCTCTTATTCTGCAGTGTCACCTGGCAGTGTGGTGTTGCAGGTGTTCTTAGCAAGCATATGCTGTGAATGGTTTGGGGATACAGCACTCAAGTCCTGTGCTCTGCTCCATCTATGTCCTGGGAGTATGGCCATCTTTCAAGCTCTAGCTATACATCAAGAGCAGACTGTCCTAAGGGGCTTGATTTCAAGGACTTTTGATGCCCTTGGGATGGAAGCATCCTGTCTTCATCTTGAGGTGAATCTGTTAACTCCTTTTCACAGATAATGAGGTAGAGGGTGCAAGCGACTGGCTCAGATATTGAAATGCTTTCTTTAGCCCCTGTCAGTGGACTCACTGTTCCCCTAAAGTGAAGACAGATAAAGTGATTGTGTGTGGTTGGCCAATGGGAAGAAGTATTTTATTCAAACATATGACAATCTTGTTGCTTTCATCCAGGAGTGTTTCTATAAAAGCACACATACAAAGAGACTTGATCACAATCCTGTAAGTAGCAGTGTAGTCTGAGGAGAGAGAAAGAGTAAGGAATTCACTGTGCCTTTAGATTTTGATATTTTTTGTACTAGAGAGCAATTTTTAATATTATATTGAAATGACTGCTTAAGACAGGACTACAGCCATTCATGTGCTCTTATCTCCCATGGGATCATCTCAAAGCTAATGTCTTGCAAGGGAATACCTCTTAAACCCTACAGTTCAGAGAATCAAAAGCTGCTGAGTATTTGCATGCTTCATGTTCAGCCCTGCTGTCCTTCCTGAGTAAGTCCTAATTTTAGTGCTGTGTATGTGAAAGCAAGCTCGTGTGACAGCTTTGGACTGCAGTGGGGGGAGCACCTTGGAAGAGGCGTACTAGGTCTCATTTGAAGTCAATGGGTATTGGAATTATTCATTACCTCTCAAAATCAGCTTGTGTGGGAGTTTGTGCTGTGAAACAAAAGCAAATATTGAGAAATCAGCTCACGGGCCTCGACCTGACAGAAACAAGGTAATTACCCTTTAGAAAGGTGTAAAAAGTAAGGTGTGGGTTTTTTTTGCGGGGGGGGGGAGGGGGAAGGGAGTCAGGACTCCTGCACCGTCCTGACTGCTGGTTTTGGATGCAGCTCAGCACCCTGACCAGAACATGTTTGGGCTGCAGCTTCAACATGGACATGTGGCTCTAGACCCACACCGCTGCAAATCAGGAAGGCTACTGAGACTCAGCTTTTCCGAGCAGTTCAGCACTGGGACTGGCTCCTTATGGCCAAAGACATTATAGCCTCAACTGCTTCCATTGCTACCCTGTACATGTAAATCCAAGATGCTCAACAAGTGCCTCCTGAGATACTGTCTTGAAAGTATTCATTGGCATCTCAGACAAGCTATGAAAATATGGGGTGCTTCCCAGGTGGGAAGCAGGCTCTCAGCCTGTCCTCATCACTGATACTTATTGGAGCTTTGCAGGTTTGCACATACTTCCAGATGTTAACTTGGGATCTGAAATCATATTACTGTTTTTTTCCACCTTATCTCTATTTTATAGCTCACCTTTAAAATCTTCTTAGAGAACTGAACAGGCACAAAGACAGCACAGAAGGGCAAGAGATTATAGCTGCCTCGGTGTCAAAAATAGCAGCCTGAGAGAGATGCTTCCTCAAGATGCTTTAAGCTAAGTCATGGTCATAGGTTGCTGTCCTCTAATTTACAATGCAGTGTCCTTCCCTCTACAGCCTCTCCTACCCTTGCTGGCTTCAGGGCCCAATCTCTTCCTCTCATGTCAGACATCACAGGCAGGAAGTGCTAAGGCTGCGGAGTCCAGAGCTGACTGATGAAATGTCCCTTAATGAATGTGAAACCAGTGGCTTTATTAGTCATAGCCATATGGGGCTTTAAAAAGCTGCAGCAGGAGGCAGTGGGGGAGGAGGGAGCACTGGGTGACCACTGATGGAGGAAAACAGAGGTTGTACTTGGTTTCTGCCTGCCCAACTTAGCCCCTCACAAATGGTGCAAAGCTGTTACTGCTGCAAATGAAGTGTTAACTTTATTCAGTATATCTATTCAGGTATAGTTGGTGGATGCTGCTCTTAACCTAGGGCTGAACATATCACTTGCTGTCCCTACAAGTACAGAGGTGAGTGCTATGTGGCAGAGCCTGATGCTGTTTTGTGGCCTTGCTGTCACTGCAGACAGCATGCAAAGTATCTGTCAACAAATGGGGTTGCTGCATGGTGCATGTCCTCATGTCATGCTCTTCGCCTTAAGGCTGTTGTTTTGTCCAGGCTTCCTGCTTGCTCCCTTGAATAAGGGTGATCTGAAGGCAGCAGAGAACTGAATCGCAGCTAAAAATCTTACAGGAATAGCTCTGAGAAATCTATGCATGCTAATTTGCAGGCCCTGCTGCCAGAAATGCAAAACAACTGAGTACTATTCCTATCTTTCTAGAAAGCGTGATCCATCCACTTCTCCTTTCTCTGTCTCAAGCTATAGCACGAGAGCCATCCTAGTAACCCAGCACTGAACAAAGGGATACCTCTGCCTCCTGGCAGGCAGAGAAACCCTGCCAGCAGACCAGAGCATCTGTGTCCTATATTCCCAGGTGGTTTGGTATAGTGTGGATTGACTGGCACTGATTGATGTTTCAGTTTAAGATGGTGAATGCTGTAGGCTGATCAATACCTTAATCAACATTGCAAACATCAGAGTGGCTTTGCTGCTTACCTCACCTGGGAAGCAGAGAGCAAGAGATTAACTTGAGAGCTTAGAACTCCTTGATTAATTAAATCAGTGAGCAAGGGAGGGGCTGGAACTGAGAAGCAAAAGTAGAGATGACGAAAGGAGCTGGGAATACCACCGGAACAAGTGTCTCAAGCTCCAAAGAAGGGACCCTAGCAACTTTCATGTTGGTGTGCAGTGTAGCTGCTTCTGATCTGCATGGAGCTGAGGAACACCAGCTTCAGCTGGCTGGTACAGGTTGTGCCCACTGGGTTATTTATGTCCCCCCTCCTGTTTTTGATGAGCTTCCTTTTAACTTGTGTTAGAGGCCTTCTCTGAATGTCAGACATGCTGCAGGCAGCAGTGGCGGGGAGATCTTCCTTTGAATTGTAATGAAAATCATGGGAGCACTGTGGCTTTCTATATTCTTTTACTCTTTTTTTTTTTTCTCCTCTAACTAAAGAGGACTTACCTCTTTGTCCACAATGTTCCAGACACAGATGAGATCTAACAGGGAATATGAGATTTGTGTGGTCCCAGGGCTCCTGGAAATCCATCTGAGAGCAACTTCAAATGCCCAATAACAACACTTTTTGAAGTGGAGGCAGACTTGCATATGCATGTTCATGAAAGAAATTTCTTTGGGCCTGTGATGTTTGAGGAGGTAAAGGCCACTTCGGGACTCTGAGTTTGGCAAGGTCACATTGTTTTCAGAGACAAGGTTAAATCAGAGAGAAGAACCATGTGGAGATGGGGGAAGGGTATTCTCCCTGTAACACAGATAGAAGTGGCTTTAAGTAGAGAGATTCCAGAATTTTTATTATCATATATGTAAAAATGAGGACAGAGGAGATGGAGAATTGGTAGGATTCTGATCGGTCAAGAGACTAGTTTCTAACTGCCTGCACCATTGATATTGGTGGTTGCAGGAAGAGAGTCTGTAGAATGTAGGCAGGCCAGAGCAGAAATGAGATGAACCAAGTTTTGGAACTGCTCATCACCTAGTAATGTATTTCCAAATCCCTGTGAGCTAATTTGAATTTGGCATCTTGGAGCTGAAAGAACCATATGGCCCACTTGAGCCACATAAGCCATCAAGTCCCCTTCAGTGCTCATTGAGCTTGATTTGCATTTGCCTCCAAGACGGCATCTCAGTACTGCTGTGTAGCCCTTGAATATGTTTTCTTCTGGCCCCCAAAATAAACTGGCCTCCAGTTAAGTTCTTATGCCTTGGAGAACATCCAGATAAAATTACTTTGCTTCCTGGTTCACTTGCCATACAGGGAAGATGAAGATTTATTTTAAAAGTCTCATGCAAATGTTCAGCTTTCTGCTGTTCAATAAAGTTGATCATTTTACTTGGGAAGCATCTATGCAATTTTCCACACCACTAGCTTAAAGATTGTGTCTCAGTAAACGCGACCATTCTTTTTCACTCATTTGTGTTGCAAAAACACAAAAGAGGAAAAAGTCTGGGGTTGACTCCTTGACAAACTTATTAGCAGCATATATAAATTGCTGAGAGACAGCCCAGAATAAATACCACCAATGCATTTCTACAAGTCCTATTCCATCTGTGTCTCAGCTAGCATAGTGATTGCAGAGCTAGGGAATGTCTTTCCACCCCATTACATTTTCAAGAGAAATATGTGAGAATTACTTCTGATGTTAGTAGGAAGCCATCAGGACATAAAACACAGAAAATGAAATGTTAACTTTCCTATTCAACCCAGTAACAACTGTTATGCTTTGTATTATAACACATTAAGGTGAAGTTCCTGAATAGGAAATAAATAAAAAAAAATCCTAAGCTTCCATCTAGGCAGTATTGCACACAAATGACACACTGATGTTAGATGATAAAATTGGAAAGCTGGGGGGAAAAGTATAATATATTCACAGTTTAGATGACAGTGAATATAAAGACAGACTGAGCTTAAGTGGAAGTTGCAAAATATCCCTGAGAAGTCTTATTCCCTCCAGATTGCTACAAGTTATACTGATAAATATAAATTTGGAACAGAGAAGAAAAAAAAGGCAAAGCCTTGTGGATCCACAAGCTAAATGCATCTCTTGGTAATGCCATTCAATTCACCAAGCTTTTGGAAAGGCTGAATATTTTTCTTTATTCTTTACAGCCTCCCTTTGCTGTGTGTAGCTGGTCCTTGACTCAACATGGTGACTGAGGTCACAGATCTCTTCAAACACATAAGATGTGGGACTTGGGAGGGTCTGTTCACAGTTGAGCATTTCTATGGTTGGGATAGGGTACATGTTTTTTTTTTCCTTCTGCTGTAATCATTTTGCTTTCTGTTTAGAGAGATTCCCTGCTACTGTACCCATTGCTGCAGCCTCTGGTACCAGCTGGCTCCTATGGATGCAAGAAAGTCTCTTGCAAGACCAGGAGTTCAGATTTTAGGGTATTGATTCAGAACTGTTCCTTCAGTATCAGCTCACTTGTATGTTGCATGCTGCTGCACTAAAAACATCATTTAAGAATGTAAGAGGGAAAGATAATGTGGAAATGACCATCTACCCTTCTTCCCACTACCTCCACACAGGAAAAAAGTTCTATATACTTCCAGCATGTTGATTTCAATGATCTTTAATGAAAAGGATAAGGAATATCCTAATTTTTTCATTTTACTACTTAGTCTTAGATTATTTGCATAGAAAGTATCTAGTCTTTTTCCACTGTTTAATATTAGACCAATTACTCTGGTAAAGAACTTTACTGCTTCTGTAAGAAAAGGTTTGGGGCCAGATTAGCAAAAATGTGGTTGTCTGATTGCAACAGAAATTGTATGCCTCAGTACCTTTAAATAAATTATACTCACTGAAGGTCTGCTAATTGAACGATTTAGAAATTTCAAGGACCAGAGAGACAGAAAGATGAACATAATGTGCTTGGTTACATTTAGGATTTGAAATGATCCTCAATTAGCCAATGGGATACCAGGTGTTCTGAACCAGCCAAATGAAAAATTATGTACAAATGAAAGGTATGTGATAACATCAGAAGGTATGTCTTCTGCTTTGTTAAAATCTCAGAGCTTATCTCTAGTGGAGATATAGAAATTAGATAGGCTGTTCTAATGGAAGGACTCTCAGCAGGGTTTTTCCTTTGGCACTGCCGTAGTTATAGTGATGTTTCTTATGCTTTTAGTTGCCATCTAGTAAGTTAAAATCTCCGGAAAGACTATTTTACTGAGGTTGGGGCAAGTACGAATGCTCAGTGGATGATCCTATGTTTCTGTTCTAGAAAGAAAGTGGTGGCTGTTGTGTTTTGGGGTTTTTTTTTTTTTTTTTTTTCTTTAGCCAGATTTCAACAAGATGCTTAGTTACTTCCTGTGAAACTTCTTTTCTGGCTTGGTTACTTGTTTGGTGAGTTTACAGAAGTAATACATGACACATGGGTCTTAAGATGCAGAAATTACGCTTCACAGAATTAGCACCTAGTGCTATCCTGTTTCTTCCTGGGACTAAAAGTACCTTTACCTTTTGTTTTCAGATTACTACAGCCTTGCTAGGAAGCTCATTGTGTGCGTGAAGGGAGAAGGGAGAAAACACCTTCTTGCTCATTCATTCTATTTTTTTCATCAATTCAGACTAGCTCACAGTGGGCTGTCTGGAGCTATTACTTCTGTCTCTGGTCTCCCTGCTGGAGGGGAAAATGAACAGAGCTGGCAAATTACAGGGTTGTGTGCTAGAGCAACAATGAACTTCCCTTGCTGGCCAGAGATGAGCAGGACAACTGGCAAGACAGTAAACAAATCTCAAATCATGGCATTAATCGGCTGATATGCAACTGTCTCTCCACTGGAGTTGAAACTTGCTGCTTTGGCCTTTCGTTTAAGTGCTTTTGATAGAGAGCACTTGAAAAATTGTGGGTACCTCCTGCGGCAAGATAGTCTAGGAAGCTATCTGTCTCAGAGCCTGATGGGAGGAAAGGAAAGCCCCAGTCCTTGGTTTTAAGGCAGGAGGGCCCTGATAAACAACTGCATGGTGGAAGAGTGGAGGAATTATTTCAGGCAGCAGATGACATGACATGAAGGAAGAGACCTTTCTAAAAATTAGGAACAGGTTTCTTGCTGGCTTTTTGTATGTTAGTAAGCCCTTCTAGGCTGTCTGTGTGCTTTGTGGAAGCATCCTGCCTCTGTGGGACTCTACTCCTGTGAAGAGGGTTGTCCATTATGGTCCTGACTGACCTTGTCTGATCCTGAGGTGTGCTTCACAGAAAAGCAGAGCAGAAGCTGTGTTTTTCAAGGTATGATACCCTTGAAAATAGTAGCCTCACATAGGCTTAATAGCAAATTCCATTTCCCTGTGCTGGGATATGTTGCTAAAAATGCAGTCCTTGGAATATTAAACTATCTAGGGGGAAACAGATGAACCAGCTATCTTCTCCGAAGAAATTTTTGCTCTTGATAGCTATTCAATTCCAAATCTTACCCTCCTGTTCTTGTGTCCTCTGCTAAATATATTGAGTAAAAATCCTGTTGAGCTAACAGAAATGATGCAAGGATATCATTCATCTTATTCTGTTGCTGTATTTCTATGTGCCTGGGTATTCTTTCTGCCTCTTTTAGCTCTAATGATGCACACAAAGCACTTTTAGATTTGTCACGTAGTGCACAGCTATCACAACTATATTCAGCTATGCATGCACTCAGGAAAGCCTGTCATTTTCAGTGTGTTCTTTTGATGACAACCCTCAGATGACCTCTCTGCACATGTTTGTTTGATAAAACAGCAAGATACACCTTCATGTGGATAAAAGGTCCTTACCTCTTAGAGCTCGGATTCCTGGGGTACAGAATAATTAGCAGTAAATAAAGGGATTTCAAAAAATAGAATTAATCTAAATCTATTGTCTCTTTATGGGGTAGTGTTTCCCCCCCCCCTCCCCCCCCTCGGTGTTCTACCTGTAAATGATGGAAGGATTGTGGCTATTGCCTTGTTTAACTTCGTCTCTGCAGGCACAGGACATTTATGAATGATATTGCCATTAAAGGGAAAACATGGTCTTCAAACTCTAGGATGGCTCTTTCCTTGCTGCAATTCACCTTTATTTTCCTTTGCTTCAGGTGTTTCTTTTGTTCCAACTTTTTCCAGCTGTGATGTCAGGTGGACATGAGAATGCTGCTTGGGACTCTATAGCCCGTTGAAGGAAAAAGCAAAGAGCAAGCAGGGCTATAATTTACAGGTCAGTCTGAACAGATTTACCTACACAGTACAGTGACCTGTACAACATCTATATTGACAAATCTCTGCTTTTACATTCTCCTGATGAGAACACAAAAAGACTGTATCTAAGAATGAACTATATATTCCTCTGTCATCCAAGGAGTCTATTGAGATGAGAGACTATTTGATTCACTGCTTGCCCTTTCTACCTTTTAAATGTAGCACGAAAAAAGTTCTCATGGTAGAAGGCCAGGATAACACTGAAGGAGTTACATATTGGTCCATTTATTGATGGCAAAGGATGGATTGGTCTGTAACTCAGTAGAACAACTCAAAAATGGGGATAGTTTCTGCTTTTTCCTCAAAGA
This sequence comes from Nothocercus julius, assembly GCA_013398735.1. Lineage (NCBI taxonomy): Eukaryota > Metazoa > Chordata > Aves > Tinamiformes > Tinamidae > Nothocercus > Nothocercus julius. Next base: position 2,071,574 of record VZSV01000094.1, on the reverse strand, counting down.
GCAGTTGGTGCAGGTGGATATTATTTCAAAGGGTCAGGTACCAGGGTTTCTGAGAGGAACTAGCCCGTTAATCTTGGAAAAGATTATACTAATGAAGAGAGACTTTTATTTTCTGGTGGGGACAGTCAGGTCTGTGAGCTCTCTTCCTTTGAGAAGCATTCTGTAATATCTATCCAGCTGCTGAGAAATCAGTTTGTTAAACAGCATCTTCATGGCTGCTTTTGAACTAAGAGCGTCATCCATAATTTCATTTGAGGCCTTTAAGGCCTTTCTAGGGCATGCTTTGTTCATGTTATGCTATGCAATCCCTTTTTATATGGAGGCTTCCAGGAGGAGAACAATAGGAAACAAATAGAGCTATAGAAAAGCACAGACAAAAGCTACATTATAAACTCTATTTGAGGCAGTACAGAGTCCACCAGATCTGTCAATGACCAAAGCCTTCCGGGTAATGAGTCCCACACAGTGACAGCAAAGATAAGTAGTGCATTTTGAGAGTAAGCAGCAGTATGTACTGAATGGGAAACCATTTTATACGTGTTTTATCTGCTGTTAAGGACACACAAGCCAGAGAAGCAGATAACTATCCCTATTAATATTGATTATTCCATTATATAACTGAAAACGTGATTATAGTCTGTGAAGCTCTCATTTTCCCCAGAGGGGAGAATTCTGTCCTGAAATCAGTGCATCTACAAGCACTGTGTTGCCTCTGACACGGTAATTCACAACAAAACTTGGAGGTCTGGCTCAAAACAAATTATGATGATATACTGAGGATGTAGTTCTGGCAAACAATCTCCAAGCATGAGTTTTTACTGTTCTTTCTGCTCTTCTGATTTGATGGGTCATGGAAAAAAACCTTGATCTCCAAGGAGATGTGTGATGGTGGAGGCACCAAATGAGCTAAGGGAGGAAAGGCAATTCTCTTCTCTTCCTTGAATTGCCCTGGTAGGTGGACTTCCGTAATGAACGGATGGGGAATGCTGTAAGGACAGCTTTGGCAAAGCTTAGGGAGATAGCAGTGTCCCTATTGTGGAAGACTTAAGAGAAGTGAGGACAGCAGTTGTCTGGAAAAGTTCAGGCAGGTTTTTTGCAGGGAGCTCTATTTTCTTTGACTAATATTGAGTTTTCTATTCCTTGATTGGACGGCTGTTCTCCTGGTTTCCTCCTTAGCTACTGCACTACAGATTAAACCATAACCAGTGCTTTGTAGGGGCTGGGCAGGTTCAGTCTCAGAGGCTTAGCTATTTTTGTGCACAGGTTGCTCAGTAGGTTTGCTATGTGAATGGCTGCTTGGTGTAGATTTTTTTCTCCACTTCGATTGACTGTCTGACAGCCAGCTGTGAATGAGGAAGAAGAGGAGGAAGGAATTTTTAACCTTAGATGAAAAAGTCTGCAATCACTCTTCTCAGCTGATAATCAATAAAAGAGAATGAATAAAAGATGTTTATTAGGATTGTATCTAAATGCATTTGGAGAGTTGCTTAGAGGGTCCACACTGTTCTCAGCATGGCACTGCTTTATTATAGAGGATTCCTGAGGAAAAGAGTTTTCCCACAGAAATTTTATTTCTACTTTCATTAGCATCCTCCATGAGACTCAGACTCAATAAAACCTTTCTTCATATCCTCTTGTTTTCTGACCACTGCATGAAGACTTCCTGCATGAGACTTCTAAGATAGGAAAGCTTGCTCTTTAAGTCAAGACCTCCTGCTTGTTTCAGGTGAAAATCCACAGTATTTCTAGATCATTTGACTTTTAGGATTTTAAGGGGAAAATGCTGTGGTGATATGTTTGTTCGTTTACTCAGGCAAGTTATTTAAATAAGCAAGATGCAAATCTATACTGCAGAAATGAAAGACTCTTAAACCAGACACTTGAGCCCTCAGGCATGTGTTTTTTAAAATTTAATAGTATTTGGCTTTAATGTGGTGGCAAAGCCACTACTGGGCAATGGGTGAGGAGAGTAACTTCTGTTTCTAGCATCATGATCTTAATTTGGATTATCACTTGTCCCCAAAAGTGCAAGGAGGTTTGAGGGGAAAAAGGAGAGCAAGGAACAAGACTTTGTTTCGCTTTTCTGAGTAAGTATCTCTCCAACTTGGTAGGGAGAGGGAGGAGGGATGGTAAATAGTGCAGGGTATGCTACTGTGCATTTGTAGGGGCAATCCAGAAATGCAGTTTAAGGAAAGAAATGATTAGGATATACATGTCCTCAAACAAGAGGGAGCTGGTTCTTCTTCCTACCCACTCCCCGCTTCCACCCCTTAGACCTGTTCTGGGGTAGCTGTCACTCCTTGTGTTAACTAATTTGGCCTCCAGATTGCTCATGGCTTTTGAAAAGGTCTGTCCATTTACACGTGAGCCTGACTTGAGATGCTTTTAGCTTTCAAAGCCTTGACTCTGGTCTCTGGGGACCAGAGTCTAAAGCTTTTATTTTACTGAGGGGCACCACATTTTGCACAGCATCTCGCATGCTTCAAGGTGACTCTGCAGTGCAACAGGCCAAGGGTTTGCAAGCTGAATGTGTGATAAGGCAAAAAAGTTCTGCTAAACAGCTTGAGGGAGGGGAAGGCTCATGACATCTTCAGGAAGGATGGAATTGCAGTATTCCTGGACAACTTTTAGGGGTCTATTTTATTCCATAGGTTTGAATCTTCCTTGCCTTCAATATCCTTGGACTTCTAATTATTTATAGACAAGACACAGTGACAAAAAAGGCAACATGTTTGTTTGGTGCTAGAGTTGCTACAAGGCTGTCTTCTAAAAATGACTGTAGATTTATTTCCCTTCTGGGTCTAAAATTACTATGTAAATATCTCTTCCCCATCATGAGTGTGTGCCTGCTACAGCTGTGAAATGTGATTCAGAAGTGACAGAGATGGAGATCTACAGCTTTATCAGCAGCATTGCAGGGAGAAGAAACTGAAGGAATTGGGTCTAGTTCGCTCAGCCTAGAATCCTTGAAATAGCAAGAGATCGTTGATCTGTGAGCAGAAACACCGCTGCTAGAACCCGGGCATGAGCGCCAGGGCAAATCCAGCAGGAAGAGGAATGCTGCATGTAATCATGTGCTAATGTGTTATCAGCTCTGAATTAGTAGTCTTGCAGTGCACTTAACAAGTGTGACTTCTTTCCTTTTTTTCTTCACTCTTGGTAATACTTTGTGGTGTATATTGATTCCATTTGCTGAAGTATTCCTTCCTTAAATATTCTTTACATAATATGTATTGTACACATTCATAATGGCTTTTGCAGTCTATGCATTTCAGTGGCACCAATAAAGCAATTTGGTTTAAATAAATTGAACTCGGTGAAAGAGTGAAAATGGAAATTGAGAAAAGCAAAAGGTATGCTTGTATGAGGGTGGAAAGAAAGCAAAAGAGGAAGAGTGCAATGCAGGGAGAGAAAGGGGAGTGGGTTTCTTGGAGGAGAGAAGAAATGAAAATTAAGAAGAAACAAAAATCCAAATATGTGGAAATGTGAGAGTATTATCAGAGGGATTTTCCAATATACTACTATGAACAAGGAGCATCAGCCTTCATGATTTTCTGCTGTTGAGTAGAGAGAACAAGGAGATGCAGAGGGGGGGTTATGTGACACTGTCTGTATGTCCTGAGTGAGCAAGGGAATGAGAACCATCTTTCTCTTTTCATGTTCTTGTGTGGTGTTTGCCATTGGGTATTTAGGCACATCTCCCATCTGCCAAGGGTCAAGTTGTTTCCACTTGCAATACACCTTCCATAGGACCACACGGGAGAGAGTATAAGGTCTGTGGAAAGCTAGGAATGATTCTAAGCCAGGTGAAATTGGTGATCTTCCTGCTGCTCCCCAAAGGGTTCATGTCCATTTCTTCACCTAGCAGGATGCAGCTCATCTTGGGATAGGTCAGGCCAGAAGTGCAATGGACAATTCTGTACTACTTGTTTGTTTCCATTGACTGTTCCTTTTAATTTTTGTGGGAGCTTTTTGTGTGTTTGATCTGATTTTTTTTTTTCCTGTTTAATTGACAGGGATTTAATTATCCCCCTGAATAGGCCTGTCATTTACTCAGTGACAGAATTGTCAGGCATCATTTGAGGAGAAAAATGAATGCCACATTACCACCCTTCCTTTCCGTTGCCTGTTCTCTTTGGTTCATTTCCACTCCCAGGTTTGTCTTATTGTTGATTCAATTTGAAAACAGTCAAATAAAACAAAGAAATGTGAGATAATGACACAGCAAGCAAAAGCTGAGCTGCAATGGAGGCAGCTTCTGTGAGTCCCTTAGCCAGAGCTAGTGCTTTTGGTATGATCACTGCACTCTAAGATCTCTGACGGCACTTGGGAAATCTGTCTCTGATGGATCTTTTCCATAGGTTTACTGGAAGAAGAAGCCCCTACCTGAAAGGGAGTAGGTTTATCTTCATGGAAGAGCTACTCCAGGTTGAGATTCCTACCTTGGCAATTTAATCTGTGCCTGCTACTGTGTTGTCATTTGCACCAGGGTCACCTAAACCTAGAGGTGTTTTTTGCATGATGACCTTAGCTAACCTGCAGCTGCCTTGGGCCTTACTTTGAGTATAACTTGAAGCCAATACTTAACAGAGTGGGGTCTCTGGAGAGCTGTGGCTTTCTCCCAGGTGGCTGAGTGCGCTGTGGGCATTTGGAGAGGGGGGAGCTGAGAAACAGATGCCAAAAGACCAAGAGCTGCTGTTTTTCCCTCTATTTACTTCCTGGAGGGAAATGAGCACAGTTAATGACATCTTGATATTTAAAAACAGGCAGGAGTCAAAGCGTCTTGGTTTTTACTAGATCTCTGACATTTCAGAGAGCTCTTGTTGACTAAATGCTCAGGAGATTAGCTGATGAGGTCTAAGTACCTCCAGCTATGTGAAGATCATTGCTCAGGCTAACTAGTCTAACAACAGCTGGGGCATGTCGGTTGGTGTAGCTTGTCTCGGCAAGGCAATGCAAGAGACCTGCTTGGAGTGACGATCAGCTGTCACCAGAAAAGCCTCTATTCCTGGCCTTGGGAGTGGGGAAAATGGAGAAAGAAATGATGTGCTAGCAGCTGTTTGCCCTGTCCTGAATTCATAGGAGCATTCATTCCCTGGAGCAGCCCCACACCCTGAGTGGTTTTTAGACAGATCTCCATTTCTAAGTGCTGCTGGAAATCCTCTGTTTTAGAAGTCATTTGGATTTTTGAAAAGAATAGTGGGTGGCTTGAGGTGGAAAGAGAAGGAAGCACTGGAATTTGTGCAAGAGCCTTGGCTTCAGTGCTCTCAACATTTCCATATGCCTCGTAATTAAATTGTAAGTAAAAGTAAGGAGCTGACTGCTCTGCTAATAGCAGCGAAAGGAGGCAATCATGTAACTTCCATCTGTCTGCAAATATAGTTTACGGAGGAAATACATTAGCAACCTGGAGCTGTGTGCCAGGCTCAATTAGACTAAACAGGATCAAAGGGCACCCCGGGTAATAAATATCCTTGTGGAATCAAGCCGGAGTCCTTCTATTTATTGCTAGAGGAGATAATAATCATCAGTGAGTGGAAGTGAAATCCAGCAACTGAAGAGAGTTCAGCTTGGGGAGAGGGGTGACATTATACAGGAGGGTAAAGAAAATATGTCCCCTTTCTGTAGCATGTAGACAGGCTGGCAGTATCCACACTGCCTTTTATAGTCTGCTGCAGTTTAGGAGGGAATAAAGAACATGTATCGATTGCAGGATTGTAATGGGCGAGAGGTGGCAAAGGTAATTGGGGAAGTGTTTAAAATGTACACTAGGTAATTGAAAGCTAATATCAAAACCTAGTTCAGCCAGAGAGGAACCTCTCTTCTAATGAGACATAAGGTAAAAGGAGATTGACTCTGACTTGTATTGCTGCTCCTAGAAAACTTCTTTGCTCTGCTGCTTTTAGGCATCTCCACATATACACTGATGCTCACACACACTGTCTTTATTTGCGTGCTTGCAGATAACATTACCAAGTAAGCAGAGAATATTATGAAACACATTGGCTATAGAAATGCATAATACAAATTGTGTCTCTTTGGTCACAGCCTTGCAAAGATGCAAAACAAAATCCCTTTCCCCCTCAAGAGAAAAAGAAAGAGCAAATCCAAATATTTTAATATCAATTTCCTTGAAATTTTTTCCTACTCCTAAGAAACCCTATCAACAACAAAAAAAATCAGTTTAGAGGGAAGGAGTGTTTTCTTAAGATGAACATGTTGTGTTATCTGAATGTGAATTCAGTTAGTCATGCTTAGTTTGTGCTGTTGTAGTTATGAAGGGAAGCACATAGCTCCAATACTTCACTGCCTGTTCTAGCTTCATTCTTGAGGACTAAATTTTCTGAAGGGCTCAGCTGAAGTATTAAGTCAGGTAATTAAATAGGCCTATTTTCAGCAGTTTACTCAATAGCAGAGTTCTTAGGTGATGTGGGGCACAAATTATATTGACCCAAAATGTCATATGGCAGTATACTATGGTGTAGGTCGTAGGTGAAGCCTAGGGACATATTGTGCCCAATAAGTGTACAGTGTTGGTATGATTTTTTAGGGAGAATCTGCTTATTTTGACCACAGAAGATACTTTCCACTGATGTGTGTGTGTGGGTGTGTGTGGGTGTGTGTGTGGTGTTTTTTTTCTTAAGGTGGTCTTTGGACAAGCCACCCACTAAACTAAGCATGCCAGCCAGGAGACTCAAGTAGTTCCCTGCTTTGTTCCCCTCTTCTGAAAGACAGTGAACAAAGCAGCAGCCTGCTGTCTGTAACTGGGCACCTTCATGAGCCTGATTTGCTTTCGTGTACAATCTTCCCCTTTGGCCCATCTGTCCGCTTATGCCATTTGGCTGAAGATGAGCTCTTCGCTGTGTTAGCAATGTGCCAGGGATAGCAAAACCCAAACCTTGTTTTAGAACTTTGGGAAGTGACCAAAGCATCCCATGAGTACTGATAGTAGGTGTAACTTTTGACAAAGAGCAGACTAAAACTTGCTAATGCTGTCTCATGGACTCAACTATTTAGGTGTTAAAATTTCTGTGTTTAAGCTCTGTGGCAGGTACCATACCTAGTGTTTGCACAACACCCTTTCCAAGACTTGTTACATTTTATTTAATGCAAATAGTTGCATTTGTATCAGTGCAACATATTTGATGCATACAGCTTATACTGCATAAAAACACTTATTTGCTCCTTCTGCTTTTTGTACCTATACTTCTGGTATTTTTCCATTACCTCATGTAGTTCTGCCTGTCAAGTTTGATCACGTTTGCATACTAAATTGCTAATTGCCAAGTTTAATTTCCTAAAGAACGGTCAAATAACTTTTTTTTTTCTCCCTGTGCAACTACCAGTGCACTGTAATATATTATCTGGTACATATGGTCCTAAATTTTGGTTTTTCAAAATGCAATTCAATAATTGTCTTCCTTGGAAGTAAAAGATGGCTGGTTGTCTTGAAATAATTGATTTTCTGGTGAGATCTTCAAAACAAGTTTTATTTGCGCTGTCAGAAAATCTTTACCTTGCACTGTACTGTTCTGTGTGCTTGGCATGTTCAATGTTTACAGGCCAGGGGAAATGAATAAGCAAAGGCAAGGGGAAGTATGGAGATTTGCTTATGTGCTAGCTCAGTGCTGTGCTGAGAAACAAAATGTGATTTGGGGGGGGGGCAGGGGCAGTTCGAGGCCAGTGAAGTGGTGCCTTGTGACCTGGCCAGAAATACAGAAAAAGGCTAGCAAAGCCACGATCCTCTTAGTCCTTTGCTGTGAGATGGGGGGCCTCCTGCTCCTTGCTCTTGCTTTTCTGGGCATATGACTCACAGCCCAGAGGTGCCAGCTAGTTTTCACACATTTGTGCAAAGGCAGGCAGTGTGGCTCTGATCCTGGCTAGGGCCTGAGTGCATTACTTGAATATGAATGACAACAATAATTTTTTCAAGTAGAGAAGACTGCCACTTGTTCCCTGAAAGCAAGAGTTTTAGAAAATAAATCAAGCTTTACATCTGTTGCAACAATTGACTAAGGGTTCTAATAAATGCAGAAAGAAATAGTGGTCTAAAAGTCCATTCACAGTTGAGAAGGAAGTAAAATAGTATTTTTTTAATTGTAAGCTTTGTTTATATGTCAAAAGGTGATTGTGGGGGGAAACCTATCTAGTTAGAATTTTTATGTTCTCTGAGAGTTAAGCATTGCTTTTTTTCTGATGGCACTTCTTGTTGTGGATGCTTTAGAATAATTGAGTTCTAAGGCTTCTCTTTTTAAATGACTGAAGTGTAATTAGGAAACTTAACACCAGATGTGAGTGGATATTTATGATCATTTTGAAATTGATTTGAAAAAGACAAAAATAAATCAGCTGCACATAGTGACTATTTATCTAATGGCCATTAATTTTAATCACTTCCATATTTTGATGTCTTAGATCATGCAGAGTATTTCTTCCCCTTTCCCTCACTTTAATATATAATTGGAGTATTCTTTTCAGGAGAAAGAGTGAGATGAGGTACCCTTGCTGTATGCCAAGGAAAAGCTTATTAAAAGGAATGCGATTATGGGAAGATGGAGTCTTTTTTTTTTTTTTTTTTTTAAAAAAAAAAAGAGAGAAGAAATGATAGCACAAGGCACAGAATTTCTAGATGGGATCAAACACAAACTTTCAATTTGGTCAAATGTTTTTCCTTCTCTTGATTATATACAGTTTATCTGGGCCTTGTTCTGAACAGTGAATTATCTTAATGCTGCAAAGGCTACTTGTAATTTTTATACCTCTTCACAAAACCTGCAAATTCTAAAGATTTTTAGAAATGTTTTGTTGATAATCTGCTAACTAAATTATTTTTTACCATTAAATCAAGAATAGAGCTTCCCTTTAGTTTGAATATTGAGCTATGTGATTATTTCCTCACCACTTTGGGGACTGATAGATGTCTGCAGTTCTGGGTTTTATCCCTGAATCTGTTTCAGGCATACAGAAGTACTTATGCCTATCTCTTTATCTGTTTGCAGAATGGAGAAAGGAATATTGCCTTCTATTTTCTAAAATGATTGTCCTGATTTGATGAAAAGGGTCATCAGAAAGCCATGTTTTATCTGTCAATGCTTCTGGATGCTGCTGTTGAAGAGCTTTCTTCTGGACCTGAGCTTGAAGAACTACCTGTGCTAGCTCTGTAGATGTTTTTGGTGTCATGGGATTCAGGAAAGGTTACTGGACTTACAGGAATATGATGAGGAGCAGGAGAGAGCAGGATTAACTGTTCCTAGCTAGGATGCTGTTGGCATCTCCTGCAACTATTTCAAAGCTGGTTGGGTATGTGTGCAAAGGCTGCAAATGTGCTGTGGGCTTTACAGGGAGCAATGCTTGTTTGTGATCAGAGAAGGTGAGAAGAGGTTGATGCTTTCATACTGACGTGTTTGGCTATGCTGGCATTTAGAGAGGAAATGTAGGAGATGATTCTTTCAGACCACTGGAGGGAATGGGTGGTGTAAGGCAAGGAAGGGAAATCATTGTTTTACATCCATGGCCCTCAGAAAAGGGTGTAAATTGCTTTTTCCCCTGAGATACTGTGAAAGCCAGTTGAGCAGAGAAATCTCCCTTGGATTCCTGTTTGTGGAGGCTTGTTTTACTTCTGGCTGTTCTCTGTCTCTGTTGAGAGTAACAAGTTATCTCTGAGGACATCTTGTTTTTTCTATTCTCATAATTAGAGTTGATTTAGGGGGTAGGAGAGGCAGAATATCTTCCTCTGCTGGAAAATGCAATTCATGTTGTCTAGAACTGTTCATGAGCTCATGGCCCATTGGACTAATTGTTTTCACCTGAAAAAATGTATGTTTTGCTCAATCCAAAATGATATGCTTGTAGGGAAGTAGATTATTTGCATGAGAAACAATGAGTCTATTTCTAATAGAAGGGTTTTTAGATGTTTCAGTTTTGATGAACATATCAAAATTATTATTCTGAACAGAGCTCAAATTTAAGTTATAATTGTTTCTACCTGATAACAGATGTAGCTTCCCTTTGTAATGGGAAGCTTTGCATGTAATCTGGACTATCTGTGACACTCCTGGAAATCAAGATGGTGGATGACTTGTGTCTATCTTTGGCTCCTCACAAACTCATTGTTGACTCTTTGGGGTTATTCTGCATCATATTGATAGTTTGTCTCTAAACAAGCATATGATGCTGATGCTGCTCATACTCCTGTTTTTCCCTGCTTGCAAAAAGGATTTTCTTGTGAGTGAAGTCTTAGTCTGGGAATCAGCTGACAACCATCTCAACTGTAGACTGCCCAAGTAGTAATGGACAAGTCTTTTAATCCTTGGGTGCTTCTCCTTGTCTGCAAAACAGGAGGTCACAAGCATTTCTGCCCTCCTCATTGCAATCTGTTTAGAGATTGTCTCAGAGCAAAATGCTTCTCTAGTACTTAGCACAAATAGGGATTTCAGTTTTTTGCCAGGGGTCCATTGTGATGACTATATAAAACAAATGATGCCAGAAGGATAGGGCATGGGAAGTGGGGGTGGGAGGGGGAGGGAGAGCTGCGGGAACCAACCAGGGAAATGTGTCTGGAAGACACTTAGTCTGTCTGACCCCGGAGGACTGTGCCTCCTGAGGCAGATCAGAGTAGATCAGTATTGCTTGGCAGTCCTGTCAGCAGTTCTGAGCCACTGGGGTGCTGTTTGTGAAGCCTGATATATGCTTAGGTTGCTCTGCTTGGTGAATTGCTGAGACATGGATTCCTGACAGGCACACAGCAAAAGGGAAATTAGCAATGGATAAAGTGAATTAAACGCAATAAAAATAAAAATGTCCAGCTGGACCATTCGTCTATTATATGAACAGCTTCTCAGTTTGGGGAATATTTTTAGGTGGAAAGATGTTACATAATGCAAAAGGCAGAGCTTGGTTTGAAAAGGAGGGCTCTTCAGACTGGAGCTAGCTGTAAGTCTAGTGAACTGGTGCTGAGCGAAGTTGGGGCAGAAACAACTGTTCAGCTGCAGAGGTCATGGAGCACTTCTAGACATCGTGCTCTAGCCTTCAGCTCCATGTTACTTCATTTGGGAGTCCAGGATTGCCTGAGCAAGAAGGGGAGATGATGAATTTGAGGTAGGACTATAAACTGTTTCCCATAATGAGAGTATTACACATTGCTTTCTGCTTAAAGGGAAAAAAAAGGAAAATAAAAAGACAGACTGTGCATACCTGTGCTCTCAGTAAACTGAGAGGGTAGCTTTGAAGCTGAGATGCAGGTGCTGTGGAGAGAGACTGCCTGGCACAGGATGCTGCAAGGTGGATGCTAGGGGCTGCATCTTGTGGTCTTTTCATATCTCTTGGCTAGGTGGGAAATGGAGAACAGAGCCCATAGGTTGCTTCAGCATGACTTTCTCTCTTTACTTCTAAGAAAGATAAAAGCCATAAAAACTGGCCCCTTTGCAAAACACATTTCTCAGGTTCTTTGTGATGGTTTTTCTTTCCTCTTGTAACTAAAGATGTGCTCTGTGGTCTTTCTGGCCTTTATTTCTTCAGATGGCAAATACTGATATTCTGGAAGCCCCAGGTCTATCTTGCTCTTGACAAGCCTTGTAGGCTGCCCTGGAGAGAGGAATTTCTCTCTGCTTTTTTTTCCTCTTCCTCTTAAGTTACTAGGTCATTTCCTTAAACAGATGTACACAGTCTCTAGGGCGTTGGGGGCTTGATCTTGTCTACGTGCTTTTAACAAAACCTGCACTTCTGAGTTATGTGGCTGAAGAGAAGAGCCTTCTATAGCCTGACCACTCAAATAATTCAAGCTATAGCTTTTTCCCTGGTGGTTGTTGTCATGAAGGCATTCATTCTTCTCTCCTACATAAGTGAGCACACTCAAACCACCCACTTGCAGCCTATAATTTTGTACCTATCTTAGCCATGCTTTGGTTGAGCTTTATCGCACAAGACAAGTTTATTTTGTGTAGTATCTTTCACATAAGCACTTCCACCTAAACACCTTACAAAGGCAAATAAAAATGAGGCAGTGCAGAGTATAAATTAAAGGAAGCAATAGCTTTGAGACGTTGGCCAGTGAATACATTTGAGGCTTTCAGGCAGAAATTGACAAATGAAGGGAAGAAAATCTGAAGCTTGGAAGAAGAATTAGTTTTGAAGATGAGTTTTCTTTAAGCAGAGTAGCTGGAAGCATCGAGGGATGCAAGAGTGGCTGTTGCAAAGGATAGCCAATGTGCAGAAGAGTAGACTTAAGCTAGCTGCATATTTGATTCTTTGCGCTGATCTGGCTCTCTTGTGCAAGGACAAACTCAAGCTTGCTAAGATAAAAGCAATTCAAACCATCTTTGAACCCAGTTTCAGTAAAGAACCCCCTCCCTACCTTGTAAAACCTCCTTTTTATGAACCAAGGAGGTACTTTGTTCTCCAGACAGAGGAGAACCCTCTGTTACTAACATGGTCCTGGCTGAAATGTAAGTGTCCTGGTATCAGTGCTTTCATCTTGTACAAATTTTCTCTCCTGCCTGGAGGGGGAATGTGTGGAAGATACTACTGGATTCACTCTTAAGCCAGTGGCATTGGCCCAGAAATAAATCTGTCCCCCTGAGGTGGCTCTATGTATCTGGGTAAGGCACAACCAAGTGGCAGTGTACAAATGTAAAATAATGAGGTAGCAGCTGAGAGTATCTGGAGCAAGCAGAGGAATGAAGATGGATGACCGTAGCTAAGAGACAATTTGAAAAGGGATAAATAAAGGCAACAAGTTATTCACCACAGCAATTTGTAAAGAGTACTAAAAACCTTCAGACAGAATTGTTTCACATCACCTCTTTCTATTTGTGGCCTGACAGTTCCTGTGTAAATGGTGCTGACTGATGGTTATAAACCAGTCCCCTTAGTCTGCTCCTCTGGTACTGATTACTTTACTTGTCATAATATCTGGCAGTGGTGGGGCCTGTTCTGGGTGACTGAGATGCTGAAAGGTGGGTGACTAAGTGGGAACCTGATCCTGGCTGCAGAGGGACAGAACTGGGAGAGCCAGCTACCTTGAGTCAGTCCTTGTGAGGCCAGGGAGAGGGGTGTTGAAAAGCGAGCTGCCAGCAGTGACTAAGAATTAATGATCTAAAACATGGGGGAAGGTGAAGCATCTTGTGGATTATATAAAATTGGGTGAAGTGGATGACACTTCAGAGGAGTGTGCTACCATTCAGAGTAGAATGTAGACAGGTTGGAGAGTTGGGCAGCGAAGAACCTCATGAGGTTCAACAAGGGCAAGTGCAAGGTCCTGCATCTGAGGAGGAATAACCCCAGGAACTAGTACAGATTAGAGGTTGCCTAGTTGAAAAGCAGCTCCATGGAGAGAGGGATTTGGGAGTCCTGGTTGACAACAAGTTAACCGTGAGGCAGCAATGTGCCCTTGTGGCCGAGAAGGCCAATGAGATCCTGGCCTGCATGGGGAGGAGTGCTGCCAACTGGCAGAGGGAGGGGATCCAGCCCCTCTACTCATCCCTGGTGAGGCCGCACCTGGAGTATTGTGTGCAGTTCTGGGCTCCCCAGTACCAGAGGGACGTGGAACTTGTAGTAAGGTTCCAGTGTAGAGCAATGAAGATGATTAAGGGACCTGAACATCTGTCTTTTGAGGAAAGACTAAGCAAGCTAGGCCGGTTTAGCCTAGCAAAGAGAAGATTGAGAAGGGATCTTATCAACATGCTCAAATATCTGAGGGGAGAATGTAAAGAGGATGGGACCAAACTCTTCTCGGTGGTGGCCACTGACAGGACAAGGGGTAATGGGTACAAACTGAAACACAGGCAGCTTCATCTTCATGTGAGAAAGAACTTCTTTTCTGTGAGGGTGCCATAGCCGTGGAAGAGGCTGCCCAGAGAGGTTGTGGAGTCTCCTTCTCTGGAGATCTTCCAAACCCGCCTGGATGCCGCCCTGTGCCCCGTGCTCTAGGTGTCCCTGCTTGAGCAGAGGGGTTAGACTAGATGATCTCTGGAGGTCACTTCCAACCTCATCTATTCTGTGATTCTGTGAGCAGGAGATAGAGCATATTCCTGAGAGCAGTGTGAGGAGAACCTATGTGAAGTCAAATGTCTGAATGGAGTCTTTGATGGGGCACTGCAGTGGCAATAGGAAACACAATCATTTGGCAGGTTCTTAAATTCAGTTGGCTGTCTCTTGCTCCCAAGCCCATAGCTACCTTGAGGCTAGATAGGTCAGATTTTTAAGATTTGTAAAAACTCATCAGCTTTCTGTGCCTTAGTTTCTCATGTGCTGATTAAGCAAGGTAATGCATCCTGACATCCCAAATACACTTGTACAAATCTGTTAAAGACTTGGATAATGAGAGGGAGGGAGAAACAGTCAGAGCAGGGAAGTGAAGTGTGACAGTGGGGACAGAATGCAATTACCTGTTCTGGGAGCTAGCCATAGCATCAAAATAAATCCTTAGACAAATTACCTTTGTGTCTTTAATTAATAGAAATGCACAGGGATCTTGGAGGTTGGAACAGAGGGTTTTTCATTGTATTTATGTACAAAGACAGCATCTTTCCAATAGCAAGCCCTTCTCTGTGCAGTCCACTCTGGGGGCCAGGCAGGATTTGGAGAGAAGGGCACTACTTGCTGAGATGGGAGAACTGCTTTTTTGTTTGGGAGCACTGCTGTTCCCCTTTGAGCTATACCCTGGGCTGATGTTCCTTCTTCGTTTCCCAAAGCTGACAGAAATGCAGCAGCATACAGCAGTAGCAGCTGGGATAAAGGAAAATCTTGTGCAGGAAGAGACATTTAATTTGATTCAGCATTTTCTTTTTCTCAAGGAAGGAGGGAAAATAAATAAAAATATCTAGAGTAGACAGGAGCTTTGCAGAAGAAAGATAGAGATATTGAAATATGTGTTTTGCTGGAAACCTTTAAGACAGACAAGGTCATTTTGGAAGGGCTTTTACCATACTGCATGATAAAAACAGAGGAAAAAAGCAAAGCAAATGAGTTTTGGCTCTGTTCTGCAAATCATGGTGCTGAGTGTAGTGAAAGTGAGAACTTTGTGTTAAAAGGGGGGAAAACCCCGCTCTGTATGCACAAAAGACTTTTGCCCTAAATCATCTGCAACTTCAGTAAAGAAGAAGAGGGCATTTTAGAGCTGTCATGGGAATATGGATACTGGGAAGGAATGACTTTCTCTGAGACACACTTTGTCTGACATTCACTCATGACTGACATTTCCCTGACTTCTCTTTTGATCTATATCAATTGAAAATATAAAACTCGTGCAGTGTGTGGCAAGTGTGTTTGGTATCCACTTCCCATGAAGCAAGAGCTAGTGTATTCTGTTGTACTGAAATCCATGTAGCCCAACATTTTGTTTTGGACAGCGGTCAAGGGAAAGAAGGGTGCTTATAGACTGACCCCTTCTTTGGAATACCCTCCCCATTTCAGCTGAGTTCAGGATGTGGAAAAAGGATTTGCAAGGATCTCTCAGTTAAGAACTGGAGACACATCAGCCAGGCAAAAGTTAATACCTTTTTCCCTGCTTTTGGGCAATAAGCATTTTCAATCAACACAGCCTTTTTCAGCAATATTGAATACACTCCAGCAGAAGAGGTTCTTTGGTTGGAAACAATAAAGCAGATTATACTATCTTCTGTAAAAGAACAGAATAGTTTCTGAAGTGCTTAATTGATCTTGTTCCTTAAAAATATATGCAGAATGAGTTATTCTGCAGAAGGTGCAAATCCAACTCCTGCTGTCCTTAGGTTTTAGTATGTAGACTTGCACCCTTCTGCTGCTGTTAACAGCAATATGATACAATTTGAGATACAAAAGCCACTATCATTTAGGTCAGTTGCCAGAAATGTGACTTGCTGCAGAAGTGTCTGGCCATGGCACAACATTTGACATGAAAAGATTAGTATTCACTTATGAAACCTTTCCACAGCGTTCATCTCATACTCTGTGAAGAGCCAGTCTGGTACACAGCTATATGCAAGGAGTCTTCAGCAAATGTCATCTTTTTCATTGGCAAGGAAATCCAAGCAGCTCTTGAACTGACTTTGAATATAAGACTAAATCATACTCTAAATCTCAGGGCTGGCATCTGTGGCTAGCTTTATCATAATGGTAAGCTCAATACTAGAGTGTTTCACTATGAAAAATCAGCATTCCTCTAGCAGGAACTGCTGCAAACAGAGTGCTCAAGTCTAGTCATTGATAGGCCTTAAAAATCAGCAGTGTTGCTGAATCTCCTAAATGAATACTGGTCAAAAATCTGCATTTATTGAAAACTAACTTCAGAAACCTGAATTTGGTGAATTTGATGTCCTTGTTATGCTCTGAAGTTCAACAGGTCTTGACTATGCCTAGAAAGAGCAGTCTTCTCAACTGACAAGATCCATCATGCTTGCACATGGGACTTTTTTTTAACCTATAAAAAAGTCCTCTGGGTAGTTTCCCCCTCACTCAAATTCTAGGGATTCAAGTCCTTAATTCTTATTAACTTTGCATTTCCTTGATTAATGCTGACTTCAAATTCTCATTCCACCTGGAATCTGCCTCTTCTCCAGTCAACAAATATTCAAGTCTCTTCTCATCAAAGAGTATCAGGAATTAGATTAGGATTTATGCAGTCCTCTCTTCTGTGGGACATTATGTCCTTATAATATCTCCTGGCTAGAGATTGTGCAAGAGATCCGGCACAGATATTGTCCAGAGGTTTGTGAGTTAGGGGAGTTTTTCCTGGGAGACTTGTAGGATGTGGTGTGGCACATACACTGCAGTTCTGAAGGTCACTCTTTCCACCAAAGAATTTAATTAGGCTTCTATAAAGTATTTAGATTAAGGATTGGAACATTTTTAGGTCCCCTGATGGGAGTGCTTATGAACATTAAGAATAAAGATTAAGTAAGAATAGGGCTTCAAGTGGTAGTTCTGTCCTCAGTGTCTGCTTCTGATGCCTCCGTTGTTGTTATCCTGTAGAGGAGGTCTATTGTAAGCTTTGCTCTGCCAAGAATTTACCCGCAGAAAAGGTTCCTGCCTTGGCAGGAGGAAATGTGGGTATGGAGTTAGTTGTGCACAGTCCCCTACAGGGCAAAATGCACCCTTTCGTGCCTTTGCTCCTGCTATTAGGATATTTGTGTCTGGAGACAGGATTCCCTTGAGGCTGGTGGACCTGGGGAGGCAGTGCCCCTGATGCTTTGGGCCTTGAAGATATTTATCCGTGAAAGGGGAAAGCCCATGGTCTCCTGGGGACTTGTCAGTATCTGCATCTATAGGTATATGTCACATTTTTTCCTCTTTTCCCTGATCCTGGAAACATGCCCAGAATTACGGCATTTTTGAAGACTCTGCAGTAATCAGCAGTGCTGAACATACGTGGAGGTGGACTTGTTGCATGGAAAGAAACCGAGGTGGGGAGAGAGGCAACAAATGGCCAATGGCTGTTTGCTTTCTGTCAGGTCTCCTGCATTGCCAAGATGTGTGTTCTGCAGCCATGAGCAGATGTTCTCTGCATGCACAGCAGTCCTGGTGTGCAGCAAAACTTGGGGCCCTGGTTGTTCAGGGCAGATCTAATTTTTCTTTCAAAACTATAGACTCATAGGAGCACCTGGCAAGCAAAAAGCTCCACAAAGCCAAGGAGGTGTCTGTTACAGTTCGTTCCATAAGTGGGGAATGACCAGAATGGACAGTCAGAGGATGTTTCT
This sequence comes from Nothocercus julius, assembly GCA_013398735.1. Classification (NCBI taxonomy): domain Eukaryota; kingdom Metazoa; phylum Chordata; class Aves; order Tinamiformes; family Tinamidae; genus Nothocercus; species Nothocercus julius. Next base: position 2,053,902 of record VZSV01000094.1, on the reverse strand, counting down.
TCTGGCTTCCCATCCTTCTCAGGAGGAGGGTGCTGGCTTTGAACATGGTTGTATCACCTTATTTCAGATTGTAGATGCTGGGTCTTCATGGGTGAAAACTTGAACTGATCCACTTTGCCTTAAGCATCATTTGGAAGTAACTTGCTTTGCATATCTCACTGTTGCTTTTTAGATGGCTGCCACTTTTTCCTTACCTCCACATTATTCTGGTTCCACTGTTTGTTCTTCTTCCTATCACTTGTGTGATACTATATTAACAAACTTTCAGATCCCAAGAACGAAGAATGACATCTTTCCTAGGAGAAGCCCACGCTGCTGTCCTTGGCTGGCATTTCTGTTACTGAAGTCCTTTGATATTATCTGATACTTGCATGCTTTAACTCTCAATCACCTTTTTCTCATTTTCCGTTCTTTCATGTCCAATTGTCTGTCTAAATTCAGAAAGAATGCTATAGGACTGATAAAACTTGCACCCTTTTGAGTTTGAAACTAAGGGCTTGCTTTGTGAGGTCTGGGCTTCTCCGAGAAGTATCTTTTGGCTATCTTTATGGGAAAGATACTTTTCTTCTGTATTTTTAGCTTTTACTAGAAATCCTTGATGGCTGCCTTCAACAAGAGGGAGACGCATAACAGCAGGGAGGAAAGGGAGGCCAAGATGAGAATTTTGCATATCTGGAACAGAACACGTTGGGAAATAAAGTAGCCTTAGAGCGCTGTGGTCTGTTCAGCAAGCAATTTGACCTTGTATTTAAATGGTTATTTTGCAGAGTCCAAGGGGGATATAGGCTGCAAATATGTTACTGGCATAATTAAAACATAGTGACTGCCTGTTTTCCCTGAAAGAGTGGGGTTGGTTTACTGTAGAGTGGTGGGAACATAGCTGTGGAGTGGGAGGAAGCTAGCCTCTTCTCCTTGCCTCAGTCTTTCCCATTGCTATTAATTTTCATTACAGAGGAAATGAATTCAGCCTAGGAGAACTTTCTTCAGTCCCCAGAGTGGAAAGCATCTCACTTTATGGCAGATAATGCATTTTAGAAGGCCTTTAAATTCCCTTGCAGGCTGGCTTAGGGTTCTGCTGTAGCTTGTCCCTCGACAGGTAGTTGCTGCTTCCTCAGGACAACCTTGTATCTACCTTGAGTCTCTCCCTGTGCTGTTCATCTCCATGCTTCTGAGCATCAAATAGCTTCTAATTGATCAGGATCAGGAAGAAAATTTCCCCAGGGAAAGGTTATTTTGCATCCACTTGCTACAACTTATTCAGCCTTTTAGCAAAGCTATTGATATTAGCTTTGGGCAGAGTGTAAACTAAAATGGGCCTCATAACCAAACCACTCTGACAACTTAAGGATCTTAAAGCTTTCCCAGTATCTCATGGACATTTGTGGCTTCCACTACTTTCAAAAGAGCTACAAATGCAGCTAAGTCCTTGGTTTCCCTGTATCACAGGTGTGCAATAACACCTCACTTCTGCTCTGGAACACTGGGGTGCTGGGCTGAGCACAGCAAAGTGCTGAGCTGAGCAAGTGCAAAAAAAAAAACTACTTTTTGCTCTGGTAATTTCTGGGCACTGCTAGCGCCACAAAGCCACAAATGTCCTGGCAAATTTATGTTTAAGAACATCCTTAGCCCTCATCTGACTGACAGCTCCAGTGAGGTGAAATTTCATCTCCATGATATTAAACTTAACCTTTATGGATTACACTTTAAATAGCTATGGAATTATAACTGTCTGTCCTTTAATCATAGGAGATTTTAAGGTAACATTTTTTTTTTGTTGTTCCTTAATGCTGCAGCCTGCTCAGATTTGCTCAGGATGGGAAGATGGGAGAGAGTAAAGAGGGAGAGCCAGCTCTGGCTCTTGAAAGGCAGTTGCTGGAGGCAGGACTCCCACAGTGAAAGATGGAGGTTTTCAGAAACATCCTGTGGGACATCTGCATTAATTTGGGCTAGGAGAATACATGATGTTTCCTCCTGACCTGGAATTTTTATCTGTACTGGGAAAGGAGTCATCTGTTAATTCTGAACTCAGCTTCCATTAATCTGCAGATCCGCTGGTGAGGGAAACCAAAGTATACTGACCTGCTCTATGCAAATGAAGTGCCTTAGAGATGTAAAGAAGGTGTGATACTCTTCTGGACTGTCTTACAGTTACAGTACCTTCAAGTGTAGGCTAAGAGATGGACAAATCCTCCCCTAACTTTTAACCTCAGAAAAATCCACCCTATTTTTTCTCTGTAGTATTTCTTTGAAGTAGTACTCTGTAGTACTTTCTCTGAAGTATTTTTTCTCTGAAGAATATTTGAATGTCCCCACTTTCTGAGTTGGAGCCTGTTATCTTTAACTAACACTCCTACACTTACTCTTCCACTAGTGTCCAGACTTGTTAGTATTTCTTGGATCTCATTAATGTTTTTATTTTTTCCTCTGCAAATTCATGTTTTTCTCTTAAATCAGACATTTTAATAGATGCTGAGTCTAATTTATTTCTGGGAAAAAAAAAAAAGGCCTTTTACATATTGTACTGCAATCATAAAAAGAGGTGTGGGGAGGGGACTGTAGAATGACTCCAGAAGTAGCTGTAGGAACCGAAGCATGAGGCACGCATCTCCCCAGTCAATTCATAGCTTTTTGCATGAATTGACTGATAAAGGATCAATGGGTTGGCTGCTCTGATGTGCAAGGGAATTACCTCCTTGCATCACCTGCCCCACTGTGCCAGATAAGCATCACTTACCTAATTCCAGCATGGCATTTGGAGGCCATGTTTCCTGCCTTGTGTTCTGAGGACAAAGCAGAACCTCTTAGGGTAAGAGTGTATCTGCTTGCAGCACAGGAATAAGTAGTGTGTTATTAGGTACTTAAAACTTTAAATACCGCATCTAAAAATAACCGCAAGGTGAGATGGAGGTAGAACGGAGTAGGAGAGTTGGCCAGTTTCACTGCTTTTGTCTTGTCCTCAGTCAGCCCTCAAGGTCTCTGGGATAAGGACTGTCTCTGAGAAAGTGTTGGGGATCTGCTCTGTGCTTGTGTTTCTAGTTGCGAAACGTGGGGATGAGAGAGGAGAGTGATTTTTTTTAGAGACTGTTTGCAGCATACAGCAGCGCAGGGAGTGAGGTCTCTGGGCTCACTGCCTTTGCCAGCAGGTTCATCTTCATTTTTGCCTACATTGCTGGTGAGCAAGAGGCAATTTCTTGGCACCGCACAGGGGACAAACCTGCTTGGGTACCTGGTCAAGGACTAAAGAGAAGATTAAGAGGGACTGAAAGAGCTACAGTCTCATCCTTAGTGACCCTTTAGCCATCAAGGTGCTGTTTAGAGCTGCCTGTTGCCCCTACCTTCAGCCAAGGGTTTAGTGTTCCCAAGGGCAAGATGTGAAACTTATTGCCACTTCAGATTTGCCTCTGAGCAGAGCATCAGGCCACCGAGTTATTGTCACGTGAATGTAGTGAGAATAAGGTCCAGCTCTTCAGCAGCTAAACCTTTTGAAAGGCAAACAAACAAATGAGGCAGTGAAAAGGATGCTGCCTTTTGAGATGCCTGCAGAGGAGATGCAGATAAAAATTAATGGTAAGCGATTTTCAGAATCCAGAAAGAGTGATAGAATCTATTGTTTAGTTTGAAGCTGCCAAAGAGAGGTTTAAGCTCCAAAATAGATGCCTGTCATGGATGGGATTGAGATATTTCACAAAAGAGTCCTACAGGGAGGGAATCATGGATAATGCAGAAAGTGAGGCCATGTCTGTATAAGCTCTGTGGGCCTGGACTTGCTGCCCTAGTGTTTCCAGCTGATGGCTGCTATCTACCTACTGAAATCCCTCACAAGAAAGTGGAGCAATTGGGGCAGCAGTCAGTTGCATCACTTTGTCTCTCTGGGTCCGTGACATTTTCAGAGCAGGAGGTTCCTGCCTTTTACCTCAACCCTGTGTTCACTAATGAAGTAAATATCTCATTAGCTGGTGCCCCTATATTGTGCTTAACATGGTTTTCTTGCTGTGTCTGAGGCAGGGAGCCATGGAGGGTAAGAATGAGGGCCAGCTTGCAAGGCACATAGCAGTGAGATGGGGAAGTACAGTGTAAGAGTACCCAGGGAAGAAGAGCTTCTTCAAACAGAGCATTGCCTTGTGAGCCTGTGATTCACTGCATTCAGCTGGCAAAGAGCATGCTCGGAGCTGTTGGCTTGCTGTACATTGCTGCACAAGGCACAGCTCCAGCAGAAGGAAAGTTGAGCTCCCCTGTGTGAGGGCAAGGGCCTTTGTCTGTGTTGAAAACACATGACTGAGTGATGTCCCTTGGGGTGCTAATGCCCTTATGCTCTGCTCCTGAAACACCCAAACCCTGCAGGTTCCTTTCCACTGGGAGCTGGTTGGTAGTCTGCTATTCAGGTCTGTGCAAATATGTCCTTACATCAGCTGGCAGAGTGAGCTTGAGCTATGCAGTATAGCTGAGACCTACTGCACAAAACTGGCTAGGAACAGCAAGCCAGGAGCAGCACCCAAGGGATCTGCATCTGTGGTAGATCTGCACAGCAAAGAAAAGGAAAGGAAAAGGACTGAGTGTTCCTCACATCTCTCCCTCCCTAGGTTCATCTCCCTGCTGACTGCTTCCAGGGATCTGCTCCCAGAGTAGTTCCAGTAGTAGGTGAGAGAAAACTAGGAAGTTAATGCATAATCCCTGAGTTATTTCAGCATGTAGGAAAAAAAAAAAAAAAAAAAAATCCAGCAACAATAAGAGGAAATTACAGATCAGAAGAGAAGCAGCTGCCTGGACAGATGAGGGGAAAATGTCTGAGCTGACAGAAAACAAACCAAGGTGTTAGGCTAGAATCAATAGCCATGGCAGCCTGGAGAGGTGGAGATGGGATTCATTATAGAAAGGAGAAAAGAGATACGATCTAACCAGCCTATAGTGTGTGCAGGAGACTTAAGAACTTTAACTTTCCAAGTGCTTACAACAGAAAGGAGGTTTTACAAAAGATAAAATCCAACTTGTGTAGCTCTGTAAAGGTTTAAAAAGAAAGAAAACTTTCTTTTCTTGCACTATTCAGGTTTCACCACAATTTTTCTTTTTATTCCTCTGTAACACAGGGCAACATGTCCTTCAGTATCTGTTGGGAATCAGCACAGCTTCTTTTTCTCCTGGTCTCTCTCTCTTGGTGCAGTATTTAATCAAACTTCCGGTTCTTGCTATAACTCCACCTCTCTTTCACAGATCTCATAGGTAGACTTTGTGCCTCCTGTAGTATGATCTGTGGTTTACTCTCCTGTTCCTGCTATGATCTCCCTACTGTATTCTGAATAATAAAAATACTGCTTATGTCTTCAAATATCTTTTGCATCTGTGAGTCTCAGCTATGAGCCTGTATCCCAGAGGATAGGTTTTGTACAGATACAGAATAGAGGGATGAGAGGACATTTTGTTGCTTCTTGACTGTACTGGTCACTGGTGTGCAAAGCCATTTATATATAAATGTTAAGACTGACCACAATATAAGAAAATGAAGAGTATTACCCTGGCGTGTAGTGCTCTCCATGGGACAGAGTTCTGATGGAGTTAAGCTCCTGTTTCTCCTGTTTTAGGGCTCTTCATCTGCTTAGTTCTCTGCGCTCTTCAGGACACAGGAATGAAATGTCTTTAGACTGTTTCACACAGTTTATTGGGCTTTCTCTCATCTACAAGTTTGTAGAATTATACACCATAAAGAGTGAAGCATGGAGTAGTCCAGGGCACACAGAGTAGAAGTGGTGAGGATCAGCCAAGTACAGGAGGTTCATAATTGCCTCTGTTTTAGAAATTTCTGAAGTATATTGCCCCTTGCATTGAAACAAAGTTGGAGTGTGTGTGTGTGTTTTTTTTTTTTTTTTTTTTTTTTTTTTTTTTTTTTTTTTTTTTTTTTTTCTTTTGGGACTGTCCCAAATGTTGGTGAGTTCTTGCTGTGTCACTGCTGTAACAGCGAGTTTCATCCACAGCCACCAATCTTGGCAGGCTCTGTTACTGCCCCAGGAATCTGTGTGCTGTAGAACTCCCTGTGCTGAGGGCAGGGAGGGAGAATTAAGATGGCGAAGATGGAAATGAAAGAAGTCAAGAACACTGAGCAGAGGAGGCAGGCACTGCAGGGACCCATCTGCTCTTGTTCTTGATTGCTACACACAACAGAGATGATTTTTTGTTAGTGGGGCTGTCAGAGGGCTTTGCAGGGATTCCTGATGAGCTGCCCTCGCTGGCTATACCCCAAGGTTGGGTTATGTGCAGAAATAGCTCTACAGCTTAGATAAAACCTGACAGTTGAATAAATGTGATTCAATCTCTGCATTATGGTGCATGTATTCTGGCTGGAAACTGGGCTGGTGCCAAATCCATGTGCATCTTGAGTTAAATGGGCTGTATAGGTATGGTGTAATATAGGCTGCTTTGGGCGGGGAGTGTGAATTTGTGTCCTCAGATTGCATATCCTGAGGCACTGAGAGAGCAGGTGTGTGCTTCCCCTGGCTTTTGAGAGGGATTCTAGAGCCTAGGCGAAAGATGTGGGAATCCTGATGCTATTCTTGGATCTGCTGCCTTGATCACTCTATGGCTTACCTGTCTTCAGTGTCTCTGCTGAACTGGTATGCCAGGACATTTCATTTGCCATATGTGTTAAATATTTTTCTAAAAGCTACTGCTGTAGAAAGGGAGATGGAAATGGTAAGGAAGGCTGTGAGCTCTCTATCTGCCTTCCTTAGTGAGGGAATCTCATCTCCCCTCTCTCTTTCCCCTTTCTCAAATGACAAATTAAGGGGAGAGTGCCTCACTTTTCTCCCTTAAGTAATGTATGCCCAGACCCCCGCCCCAGGTTGCGAAGGAGACCAGCTCAGAGCAGAGAAGATAGATGGAGGCTTTGTACAGAGGCTTCGGGAAAGGGGTATGTCAGAATGATGAATATTCCCAAGACTTTTTTTTTAACTGACTCAGAAGAAAGTAGTGGAGAAACTCCCCCAAGCATGGCTATGGGTCAAGGAGAGGAGAAGATAGTGCAGAAACACTTTAGATTGACTTCACTGTAGGGAGGAAAGGGACCAAAGACAGGGAGTTTGACTAAAGAGTTATTCTTTGTCTTTTTCTTCCAGAAGGGACATATGTTACATTGGAGGGGTGCTGCCTATGTGTGTCAGAATAGTATGATTTTAGCAGAGGGAGATGTACTGCTGTTCACTCACAGCTATCCAACAAATAGGATTACTTTATTCTTCCCTCACTCCACATCTGTGTGATAATTGGAATTATCTGGGAACAGCCTGATCAAAAGGCTTTTGTCTGGCCAGAGTAAAAAGGTGTGTCCTGCAGCAGAGCTCATTTTCCAGCATGCCATATTCTACCAGGTTTTTTCTGCATCCCTAGCTTTGCAGGCATCCCAGCCATGGCTGCTGTGGCATAACACACTCAGGTTGCCCAGCTCTGCTCATCTCATGGCTGGTGTGATACCCATTCCCGTGCAGCAAGATGCTGCTATGTCCCACAGGCAGCATGTAGTCACATGAGTGAAAATGCAGATGGAGCAGCTCATCCCTCCCCCTGGCACTGTGCAGACACTCGCTTACACTGATGCCCAAGTCCTGTGCCTGTCTACGTTGGCTTGGCAAGGAAACTGGGGCAGATTCCCAAGGGCTGTTCTCCCTGAGGCTGCTCAGGCAGACCAGTCGGGAACATGGCTAGAGTGCTGCAGCTCTGTTGCCAAAGTGGATTCCAGCTGGCAGGAGATGGGCTAATGGGCTTTTGTGCAGGGGAGTCATCTTCCCTCTGCTGGGCAGCACCTAGGATTTTTTTGCCCCTATAAACATCATTATTCTCGCATGGCAAGTATTCTCATTCCTTGGGACAAGGACGCTATTGCAGCCTTAGCTAATCCCTCATAAAATATTTCATGTTCATGACTGAGTAAAGCAGAAGAGAACAGAGTATATGTGTCTGGGCAGAACACAGATTGTTTTTTCCTCATCTGAGGAAGAAATGGGAGAGCAGCCAGGGGAGCGATGGAGTAGCTCATTGCCATCATGGGATGGATTTGCACTACCCTTCTTAGGGCAAAATTTTTACAAGCACAGGCAGTAACAACTCCCTAGGCTCATGTTGAGCTTCAGGGTTCTGAATTTCTCCTTTGGCCTTATCATTTCACAGTGGCTGAGGATGACATTTCCAAAGAAGCCTATGGGAATCAGGTGTCCATATCCCAAGCAGAGGTGGGTCCCAGCTTAGAGATGCACTTCACTGAGCTATTGGGTTTTTGTGCCTCTTCCCACGTATAATTGCTAGCTTTACTTAAGTAAATGTCAAACTGAGCCTGATCTCCTCAGGACTCTATTTTTCCAATTCACCCCCTCAATCCTCCAATTGCACAATCACAGGAGCCTTCTGGATCTTTTTTCCCTGCTTCAGGAAAATACAGGCTTCTGCACTGGCACCAGGATGGAAAGAGCACCGGGGTATTGATACGGATTCATGGGGATGCAGGACTTGGGCAACAGATAGGTAGTTCTGTGCTTGATAAAGGTGGGAATGGGAGCCTCACCTATCTTTTGCTGTGTCTCACGTTCTCTGCCTGGACAGGAATGATGTATTCTCTGCATTAATTCCTTTTGGATATGTAAAAATCTCTAGATGAATTGCACCAGGCAACAGTTGCCCCTCATAACCATGCTGGGCTAGTGAACATTTGTTTGTTTGAAGAGCGTAAAGCATCTAGCACAGAGTCTGGGAAGCGCGTGTTTTATGCCCTTGTGATATAAAAGCTAAATAGAATTAATAATGAACAAATGCCGTCCTTTTAGACACGAAGAAGAAAGCAGCTGTTGTTTGTTTGTTTTTTAATGGCTCACAGGACCAGGAGGCCATAAACAGTTAAATTTCTCTTGACAGCTGGGGAGTGCTCTGGATTCCTAACAGTCAGTGCTGTGACTTCTTTGGCACCTTTACATATTTCCCCTGCAGACGCTAATGTTTTGTTGTCCATTGCTTTCCTGCTTTGATCAGAGAAATGAGAATACAAATGACACCTTGATGATTACTCACATTTTCAAATGCTGTCCAACAGCAGTAGCTGTCGCTTTTCATAACGCCACTTTGGGCTCCCATTAGATTGCTTCATGGCTTGCCCACATCTCAAACAATTCAACCCACGCTCTTGATTTCTTACAGGTTTTGGCTTTATGGGAGAGGTTGGGGAGGGTGGTGAAATTTGTACCTGCTCAACTAAGTTCTGGTCTATGAATGCACTTAGATTAAATGACAAAGTGTCACTCCTACAAGAGAGTTATCAGTGAAAAACAGAGTGGAGATTGGTTCCTAATTGTGTCTTTTTTTTTTTTTCCATTTCCCATTTTCTCCATGTTTTAATTCTGTCTCTGAAGCGGAAAAAGGGCAGTGTTTATTAGTGGATGCATGTTCTGTTAAAAAAGTATGGAATACAATTTCAGGTTGTCTGGAATGATTCAGACATTAGTGCTATATTTGGTAAATAGTTTCAGCTATGGGGAAAAAGTGGGAGAGGATTTGGAAGTGTATGGCCTTTGCAACTAGTCAAGTACAAGCAGTATGGAGTAGGAGTGTGGCTGACTCTCCCTGCCTTTATGTTGGTGTAAAGAAGGAAAAGCAAAAGAAGGAAATGTGGATCACAAACCATACCAAGAACTGTTTAATAATACAATTAATCGATCTTTAAGGTAATGTCATGATTACAGTGCCCCAAGTCATGCTCTCTTCATGCTTAAGGGTCATGACTCTCCATCTGCTTCTAGAACAGAGTTAAGTGACATGCCCTGTTTGGGAATTACTTCAACTTCAGGCTGTAACACTAGTTTTTCTACACAGTTAAGTTCTGTTCTTCATATACCAGCTCTGTGCAAATGAAGGGCCATGTAACTGAGAGTGGAAGCAAGTTTGCTTTTGAAAATGAAAGAAATAGATATACCCTGATTGGCCTATGTGCAAAATGACAATAGTCTTTACAACTGCTGTTCTACTCAGCCCTCAGCCTCTGAGATAGCATGTCCTGGGCAGGGCCTTTCTTAGGCATTTCTATTTCACAAGTGTCTGCTGCTCCTTCTATTACCCAGCTCTCCCCTCTCTTATGTTTGTTTGCTGAGCCTGGTCCCCCTGTTTCTCACTTCTGTGAGCAGCTGGGACTTCTGCAAACAAACTGAGGTGTCCTCATTTTTAAGAGAAGTGATGCATTGCACCAGCTGGCTGCCCTTTTTTGGCTGCTCCCTTGTACACACTGACATGTTCGCACACATCCTATGTGCACACGCATACCTTGACAGATGGCAATACTCTGAGCAACTGCTGCAATTTTTCCTATAACCCCTGGCTGGAGTGCCAAGCACTTTAAAGCTGCTACTGCTTCATAGATCACCCCCAAGTGTTGAAGTCCAGTGCAGTTAATAACTCTTTGGAAATGCTATCAATCAGCAGAGGAAAAACATCTAACTGCAAACTCCTTAGTGTCCCATGTACCTGCTTATGTCAGAGATGGATTGGGCTGTAGTGCTTTGTAGGGCATCATGGCAATGTGTGCTTTTTCCTCATCTTCTCTGCCAAAATTCTTTATCAGTGCTTTCCACCAATAAAGGCAGTCTGCTAGCCTGCTCCTAGGCTTGATGACTTTCCTTTCTACCCCTTGCACCCCTATCCTCTGTGCTCAATGTCAGTCCATGTACTTTCAGGCCAGGGAGGCTGGTGCCAAGAACAGGACTGTGTGAGGCAGGGAGATTTGTGTGTAGTTTTGCAGCTGGGTAGCTGTATATTTTTTCATCTGTAACAGCCACTGTGATCTCAGGTTTTGAATGCCATGGTATACGATTGTCACTAACCAGAGAAGTGATGTAACATTTGGTAGGTAATCTTTCCTTGTCTCCTGTACAACCTTCCTCTAATACATGATTTGTCCCTGAAAGCACTCCTGCTGCAACAGCCTTCGCACTGCAGGTAACACTGCAGTGTAGTGGTATGGGGAAATTATGGCCCCACTGATGTTTCAGTGCATTTGTATTCCAGCAGCAGTGATGGTCCCTGTGGTGGTCAGGGTGCTGCTTTGCCAGGCAACGCGCTTGCTGGTGCAGTAATAAGAGAGAGAGCAGTCTATGAACAAAATAAAACAAAAGCACAGAGAAAGAAATGTTAGTTATGACAAAACGAGAAAGAGAAATAATCTAGGCTTGGTTTTCATTAGAGGAGAGGATACTCAGAGTTTCATTTCTCGCCAGGTCTCAGCTGTGACATGCAGCGCAGGCACAGAACCAAGACTACTATTTATTTATTTATTTATTTATTTATTTTTGCCCTGGAGGGTGCAGAAGGCACCCTTTTTGGTCTCCCAAGATCATGTCAGCAGAGCAGTGGATTCTTGGGGGAAAGTCAGATTAGCTATTCCATGAATAATCCTACAGACTAAGGCTATTTGGGAGCTGACTAAACACCTATTAACCTTCTTAGTTTAACTGGACGGGAGAATCAATACAAAGAACCATCAACTTGCTTTTTCTTTTTTCTTTCTCCATGAAGAAGCTTATACAAATATATACATATCCCCATGCTATCTTTTTGCCCTGCGTCCACCCTTCCAGACTGAAGGAAGATAACCATGCCCCATGCTTTTCCACAAGCTGCTGGAAGGTGATTCTGTCTCCCTCCTCAAACACTGTGTCTGAAGATACGCAGGCCAGATGGAATCTGTGCAAGGGAACAGCTTGGCTCTTACTGTGCTTGAGTAAACAGGTGTCAAGCAGACTGTGGTGGGAAGGGATACATTAACCAGGTGACCCACATAATAGCAACCTGTTGCAGCCTTCTCTAAGCATATGATACCTGCCACATGAACCTGCATTTTCTTACAAGGCAAGTGCAGGGGCCAGGAAGGTGCAGGATGGCTACCAGTTCTCTGCTGGAGGATGCCTGCAAAAATTGCTGAGAGGGAGGGAGGGGGAGAAAAAAATATTGATAACACAAATCTCAGCATTTACTCTCTGAACAAGATACTGCCTCAGTGTCAGAGGTCCTGACATTCCTGTCCTTTTTCCCATACCCATGCCATACTGTCTTTGCTCCCAGTTCCCTTCAGAGCTGTAGCACCCCATCAGTCTCATGATCTGACCATATTTCACTCACTCCATCATGGTTAATAGCATATTAAGATCCTGCCTTATAATAGGATATTTGGGCTGTGGTGACTCTATTCTGAATTACTAGAACAGATATTTTCATAGCCATGTTGCATTTCTCCTCTTGGCTGCTATCAAGTTCATGGGATGTACTGTTCGTTCACCTTAAACAGCAGTGTGTAAAAGACCTCCAATCTCTTTAAGTACTTGCTGCTGAAAGCCAGCAGTACCCTTGTGATAAAGCACTGGATCTAGAGATCATTGTGTGCAGTATAAATAACTACACAGTTAAGCCAGTTAATTAAGAACTGCCTGTGCCTGGTAGCAAGAAAGCTTTGTGCTGTATCACTCTGTGTGTGTACAGGATGATCAAAAAATCTATATCAAACACCAAAAAAATCCCTCTGGATTTATTTAAGTGGATCAGCTCTCCATACCAAATGCCAAGGCTCAGACTTCTCACAGAGGTCAGAAAGGAATATTACCTTGTCCCTCTTTGCCCTTTCTCTACTATTCCTAATCCTTGCTCTCCATGTGTGCTGTTACACACTTCTATGGACAAATGGGTCTGCAGTATCAGCTAGGAGGCTTTTCTGGAAACAAGTGGATTGCTTCTTGTCTGAGATAAACTTGGCATTAGGTATATAAGTATATACCTAAGAATGTGAAAAAGGTGAAAAGGCATATAATATATACCTTTTAGGAAAAAAGGTACCGAAGCAGGACAATGATAGACACAGGCTTGTTGTCGTCTTTTGGGAGATTTGTCTTTTAGCGTTTGCTCATGCTGAAGCTGAGCACTAGTTTTGATAGTAAACACATAACCTGGGAATACTGAATCAGTTCCTTTGCTTCCCAAACATTTCACTGTTTTGGTGATTTTTTTTTTTGTAAGAAGGGCCCCATTCTTTCAGCTCTTCTCATCCTTGTCTTTCAAAGTGTCAGGAGGAACTAACTTCTCAGCCTAATACTAGCATTCTTTTCTGAGGTATCATGAAGCAAGTCTACTATAATATTTGGGTCTGAATCCAAAGCCCACTTCTTTTGCTTGTCTGATACTTGGTTGGCCAGATTTCTCCCCACAACTCTTCTTGTCAGGAGAAATGAGGCTGTCATTCACATCTCTTCTGTTTGTAACCTTTCTGCTTTCTCCCTTGATTTGGCTCTAGAGGCTTCAAGCCTGAACTGTAGAATGGACATGTGTAGCTGATGTTTTAACCCTCTTTCTTTGCCTGGTAGTATTGCAGGCCTATCTCTGTATCCTGCCTCAGCAAGGCATTCTCTTTTGACAGGTTTAGGACCATATGAAGCCAGAAGGAGGCAGGAAATTGTATAAAACTCACTTTGCCTTTCCCTTCCTTAGCTGGTCTCTTTCTAGTCAGACTTGTGAAAACCACCTCTGGTTGACTATTGAGTTCAACTTTTTAGCAAACACACATCTATTTGATTTCTTTACAAAGGCAGAAGAGAAATGCCTGAGCAACTAATGTACTTGTCTGCGTAGTTACGAACTAACCATAAATTAAGCCAGTAATAAAAGCAGTCTCTCTTTTACTTTTCAGATAGTGTCAGAAGCTTCCCTTTTTACCTTTTTNACTAACCATAAATTAAGCCAGTAATAAAAGCAGTCTCTCTTTTACTTTTCAGATAGTGTCAGAAGCTTCCCTTTTTACCTTTTTACCTTTTTTTTTTTTTTTTTTTTTTTTTGTATAAGTTAAAAGGGTTTGGTATTTCTCAACTGCTAATAAACAACTGCTTTACCCTCATTTTTCATACACTGAGGAAGAGGTAGTAAATGCATTTTATCACTCTCTCTCAAGAGAAGACAAATAGTCTTGGTTAAGTTTGAGATTTTTCTGTGTGGAAGCAGCCTCGCAATAGAGGCAGACAGCTTCTTCCAATCTCTTAGTCTAGAAAATGTGGGGAAGAAAGGCATACATGGCAATCCCAATTTTCTGTGGAATAGAAAAGAACATCTTTTGAACACAATGGCTAAAACTGTCTATATTATGTTATTGTCTATGAGCAAAAAGATGCACAGTAAAAAAGTTAGTATTTTACCTGTGGCAGAGGATGCTAAATATATAAATACTTAAAGATTCAAAAAGTGCTGTCTGTGATAACCAATTAGGCCATCAGAAAGAAGCACTAGAGAGTGTAGAAAGACAGATTCAGAGAGCAAATGTAGCTGTAGAGTTGACACAAATTTCTTGTTTTTACCATAGATGAGTCTCTTAAGCCCTTTCTGCCTCAGCTCTCCCCTTGAAGCTGAATAATACAGCTTCACATGTGGTTTTTAAAATAAAAGCTGCATATATCCCTATATGTATTTCTCAACATCAAGCATTTCCTGGTAAAGATTTTTCTATAAACAATCACTCAGCATTAATAACAGAGCTTCAAAGAAGTTATTGAGTGGGGTGATGCCAGGCTGTGTTTAAAGAGGAGGAAGCTGCAGTGTACATTGAGTCCCCTTTCCCTGCCTGCAGCTCCTGCTTACCCTAGGGAGATTCTTATCTGTGGAGAAAGAATAGGAGCTCTTGTGGCTAAGAAGGGTGAAGCAATTCTTCAGCAAAGGTTACTTTCTTTTCCTAAATAGAAATGTGTTTATGAGCTGAGAAAAATGATTTCTGGCAGCTCAGTTCAAAGGAAAAAAATAGAAAAAAAAAAAAAAAAAAAGATAAAGAGATGGGAAGAGAAGAAAGCGTTTGGTGTTACTAAAGGTCTAGAGAAACCGTAATCAATAAATACAAGGTTCAACCTCATTTATTTCCTGAAGGCTTGTTGAATGAGGCTATCAGGGATTCCTCATGTAGCTAACAGGCACAGGGGTTTTGCCCTGCAATCGAGAGGCAGCAAGTGCGTGTCTCCAGCCCAACAGACACATGCACATTGGGAATTTTTGTACTCACAAAGGGTTTCTGAATGGAAATCACCATAGCATCCACAGGAGAGACAGCTCTAAATCACAGTGTCATTTCCCTGTTAGGCACTTGTCAGATTTTACCCCAGGAAAGTCATGTTACTGAGATGGAAGAGGTGATCCTTTGGTCAGTAGCTAGAAGGCATTTAAGATTCTGCTCTGTACTGCCCCACAGGCTTATTTCTGGGATGGAAGCAGCATTTCTAACTTAGTTTTTGTATCTACTCATTTCTCAGCTTATTGGATGGTAACAATGGTTACTTTAAGTAGCAGTGGATGTTTATAATAGAAAGATTTCTATTGGTGTGAGCCTGGGGCACAGGGAGTGAAGGCTGGCATGCAAAACTTTATCTTCCCTCTTTAGGGCTACTGGCTCCTCTTTTATAACACCTTGAATCAGTGGACAAGGTTGCAGTGATCTCATTTCTTCTTTTCACCCCTTTCTGGTGCCAGCCTACATGAGGCTATCACTGACCTATACAGAGGGTGGAATGACAGAAAATAAGCACATAAGAAGGCAACTAGCTTGATCTTTCAAGGAAGGGTACTGTTTCCACATGTAAGTGTTTTTCTGGACACGGGCACAGCAAGGAGAGGAATCACTACCTGACTAGAAGGTGGGGAGTTATCAGGGAATAATTAGTTTCGTGCATTTTTTGAGGCACTGGTGAGAGACTAAAAAGGGGCAGTGGAAAAGAAACAGAGCGGAGTGTGAGACCAAGCTGTTTGTCCCATTCAGTTAGGAGCTAAGAGGCTGTGCAGAGGTCTGCCACCTCCTGATACAGAATGCCCTGCAGAAAGGAGCATAGATGTATGTATTTATGCATCAGGACGTTGCCTTGTCAGCATGATGTTAACTGATCTGAGTGATTCATTGACTTGGTTTCCCTGCAGTCCATTCACAAGAGAAGGGGTTTCTGAGCTGCCAGGGAACTACAGTGCCTAAGGGTTAAAGCAATGACTTAGGCTAATAGGAGCTTAACGGGATTTAAAAGGGACAGGGGTGGGAGTCGGGCTTGGAGAGCAGAGCTTAATCACTGTGCTTGGGTGCCAGGTTGGTCTGGGTACTGCAGATTTAGTTTAATGACATGAAGTCATGTGCTTGGCCAGAGGTGTCAGGGGATTGATTTGATCTTGTGCCAAAGATATGGCATCACTTGAGGTCATGGGGAGGGAATAGTGATGGGGAGGGTGGAGGATAGCAAGAGGATTGGGAAGTCTTCTCTTTCTCGCCCTTTCTCTCGCCCTTTCTCTCGCCCTTTCTCTCGCCCTTTCTCTCGCCCTTTCTCTCGCCCTTTCTCTCTCTTTCTCCCTCTCTCTCTTTCTCCCTCTCTCTCTTTCTCCCTCTCTCTCTTTCTCCCTCTCTCTCTTTCTCCCTCTCTCTCTTTCTCC
>VZSV01000094.1:2024704-2036369 GCA_013398735.1 Nothocercus julius | reverse complement strand
TCTCTCTCTCTCTCTTTCTCTCTCTCCTGTTGTCCCTTTCATTTCATGCTGTAATGGGGCAAAGCAGGACGGATGGAGACCTCTGTAGAGAAGAGATAGAATCAGGACACAACCCCCACTGTCTGCTGTTCATTATGCCACGCATTGTCTAACATCTGTCCATGACACTAATCACGAAGAAATATTCCTGGGACACTCACCCTGAAGAAGACAGCTGGGAGTGTGGACAGGGAAGACTATCAGGTGCCCTTTAACTGAGAATGTGGAGCAGTTCCTACACCACACTTCAAGGCATGCTTCTAACTGGGCACCATCTGTAGTTGTTCCTGGGTCCAGAGGCCAGGTCCACCTGACAGGGTGACTGGGAGTGCTGCTTTTGAAAAATTCGTAGCCAGAGGCGAAGTCTCCTTTTGTCTTTGTCCTTTTTTCTACTAACTCACAGTCTTTCTGTTTGGCCAAAGCTAGCTATCTCTGTATGACATTCAGTGGCTCTGGAGAACTGATACTCCACATGGGCCAAAGAGACAAAAGCTGAAAATGGGATACGGACAGAGAATTACATAGGAATGCCTGTTTGGTGTACTTGTGAAATCAGCACCTCAAAGACTGAACTGTTGTAGTTACACCAAAAAAAGGTGTCGATATCTTCTAGTGATATGTGCATGCCTCATGTATGCTAGAGAAATAGAAAGCCTTGAATTCTACAGACAGTCTCCTGTTATTCCTGATAGTCCTGCTTAAAGGATTCACCTGTGATCTTGATTTCCCATTTTGCCTTGTTTTTAAGGAGCAACAGTTCCAGCTACAGCTTTATATGTGCCCTAGCCTCAGTCACTATGGTTACTTCTGCTCCACTGGTGCCCCAGGCTCTGGTAGAGACCAGCCCTCCATCATGCAAAGCACTGTATCCAAACAAGAACAAACAGCTCCTGACGCAGGGACAGAGCAGACAAGGCAATGATGATGATTTTTGCCTTAAGGGTAGAACAGGGGCCAAGGGGAATTAAGTGACTTTACCCATAATCATGCAGGACTTCGGCAGAGCTGGGAGCCTAGCCCGAACATGCTGCTTTCTGTGCAGTACCTTCATCTCTCTGTGAAAGAAAGAATGACTGACCAAGTTATACACAGGGCATGCTGCTGTGCAGCTGCAGTGGTGCAGGCCCAAAACCAAGCTCATAAAATTTCTCATCATGAAAAGAAAAAAGCAAAAACAAACAAACAAAAACCCTTGACTTTGATCCACATGTCAACTTGATTGCTGAATGGGGTTGAAAGAAAAGGATCCATTTTCAAATCCAGCCAGCACCCCTGACAGCAGCATAACTTTTCTTTTAAGGGAATGGTTAAATATTTTTTCTCCCCAACTAAGATCTTTGTGCTTCTGGAGGGATAGGGCTGTGTTTTTCTAGCTCTACTTTCTGTCTTTGCATCTTTCTGGTTTCATTGCAACGGCATTTGTCAGGCTGGTGTGTCGCTCAGGGCACAGCTGCAGATCTGGGGCTCTTTTTCTGGTTAGTCTCAACAGTACCAGGGGCTGTGGCTCCTCCAAGACATTGGCCTTTGGTCTGGTAGGAGCAAATTGATGTGTCAAGTCAGATAAGTTTAGAGGCTCCTCCTGCTTAACAACTCTGTGGAGTGACCTTGGAAGCAGCTGTAGAGAAGGGAGGGCAGGAAGACAGCTTGTCAGAAAGTCTGACAACTCAAGCTTTTCAGGACAGCCTGCTAAAACTGTGTTGCTTTCAAAACCAGCCTCCTTCAACTTCTGGACTGCCCTTTCCTTTGCTTGCACTGACTCTTCCTTCTCCCACTGCCAACGAAGTCTCCCTTTACTGCTTTTTGTAATGCTTGTTGTGGTTATTCCTGCTTCATTGTTATAGTTTTGTGCTCTCTCATGCCCTCATCTAACCAGGAGGTGCTCCAGGACATAGTGAGGGGACGTCCTTCTCATTGCTGGATTGTATTTTTGTTAACATACCTGGTGAGATAAACTGTTTCAAAGGTTAGGTGTGTTGGGCTTATGCTTCTGACAGTCAGTTTCCTTTGTCAAGCAGCAATAATTAGTGTTCCTTGGTTGGGTAACAGCAGGTGTGAAGAGTTGCTTATTACTTGGAAATTGCATCTTGCTATCACACTTGAGGATGGATTGCTGTGCCCCTTCCATCGTTAACTTCTGAAAAAGGCAAAGGAATGCTGCAGCTCTGAGCAGCTATTTCACCAAGTGTGCCTCTGAAAGCTTCAGAAGGCACCTTCAGAAGTATAAGAAAGTTTTCTGCTGCATAATCTTGAGTAAGGTCCATCTGTCATATCTAGCCTTTTACTGTTTTAATACCACTTATGATTCTAGGCAACTGCTGTTGAACTGATCTCTTGTCTAATTAGCCAATATCTTCAAATCTGATTGTAAAGAGTAACAAACAGGTTCCACCCACTTAGCCATCGCAAAAATAGCGTTTGTCAGGAGGCAGGATGTTAAGATCTGAAGTTAAGACACTAGGCAAAGCTGTGTTGCTATCTGAAAGCCTTCAAAATCTCAAGAATTGGGAGATTTTTCACTAAAATTAGTGAAGAATGGTCAGGAGAACAGGACAATATGAGTGGGAGATGGGCTTTCAGGCTGGCCTCCAAAACTGGCAGAGCCTCAGGGTCCTCATAGCTTCCTCCCACCACTAAGGACTATTCAGTGTGTTTATTTCTGCCTTCCCATTGCAGTGCTCAGATTCTCCAGAGCATTTGTCAGATACTTATTACCTGGAGTCTGAGACTGTGATGAGCACATCACATTATCCACGTTATACCTTGTCCTTTCAATTGAATTTTCTCTAATGTTCTCCTTTATTGGCAATAGACAATGAAGTTATGATATGTTGTCAAAATGCAGTTGTTTACTTGATGGGTTAACCATTGCCATCCTCCACTCTAAAGCCTGCACTCCTACACTGAGCTAGCAACTTACAAAATCGCCAGTTGCAAAGGCTGATAAATTAGTGGCTAATCTTTTAAGGAATGGGGATGATGTTAAGCCTTGCTTGCTGTATTTGCTGCAAGCTAAAAGCACGCTTGACTAACGCACAGTAATGCATTAAGCTGTAGTGACATAACAACAAGCCTTGGCTCTCTATTTGGCCTGCAAGGCACACTTTCTCATCTCCTGTGTTCTCTTGAAAGGGCATTTGAGCTCCTGGCTAAAGCAAAAGGAGGAAGGGTGCAATAGTTGTGGTGCACTGTATGGTTTTTAGACAAGTTGCCTCCTTTCCCCAAGGTTACCTGTCATCTGGGAGCTAGAAAGGAACTTGTAGGTACGCAGATAAGTGTCCCTGCAAGATGTTAGCAGAGTATTATTAAACACAATGTTTAATGAGTTTGTGGGAAGATGAACACAGGTACATATTTTAGCTGCTCTCATTTTGCTATTGTTGGCTGGGATTGTGATACCGCTTGATTGTACCTACATTTATAAACAAATATGGTATTTAACATAGCATAGCATATATTTCCTCTAATCAACATCAGTAATAAGGAGAATAATTATTGCAGTCACAAGTAGCAGTGTGTAATTCCCTAGGTTTATGGCTCTGGAGAGGTGCATCCTTCTACTAAGGGAATGAGAAGGGGTTTTTTAGGAGCCTGTGAATGCAACTCTGGCATGTACAACCATGAATTAGGTTAGACTTTCTGAAAGAGAACCAGTGGGAGAGCTCGGGGTATTCATCTCCTTTCTGGAAATGAAAGAGCACAGTGTCCACAGATTAAGGAGCTGCCTGAGGAACAGCATTAGCTGTGAGAAGGGAGTAAATGTATTTTTCCAGTTTCTATCCTGAATATTAATGTTTCATCCCCAGAGCGTTGGGGTAGGGCACAAGATCTTTCTGCTGGACATTTATCTGAGTACACTGTAATACAACTGATGCATGATGTCCAAATTGGAAGGAGGAGCCTTGTCGGAGCTTTTATTTATAGTTTCGATGAAAATAAACATGGGCATGAAATGTTCTGATAAACATTCAGAATAGGTGGTAAACTATCAGCAAGTAAACTGTTCAAACCAAAAAGCTATAAATGGGTGAGCACTAAGGGAAGGACCAGTTACTGATTTGCTCCCTACCCTTCCACTGTACCTGATGGTATTAATTGTATTCTTGCCTGCGGAGCAGAAATCACACAGGCCATGCAAAGGGGTATATCTTTCCTACTGACTGTCTTCAGCTCCCTTTGCTTTACTGTGGTCTGGAGAAGTCACTACAATGTGGTAGCTGCCCCAGGTATATGCCCCCTGTGCTGAAAGACAACACAGTCCTGCGGAAACACAGAGATTGCTGTCTCTATGCTGCAGATATGTTGCCTTATTGACACAGTAGTTAGATTTTTTTTCTCCTCCTCTGCAGATGCTGATGCTTTTGGTTTATAAAGAGGATATATAGAAACACAGCACAAAACTTAGGCCCTCAGCACTTCTTTAATCCTCTTCAGTAACACAGGAGTCATTTTTTATGCATCACATAATCAAATTTCTCTGGGTTTATCTGTTATTTGCAGACTTTCATCACCCTTACCTAAGAGCAGTGAGAGAGATCCCAGTGACTTGTAACACCAGCCATGTCCTATTGTTCACATTTGTTTGCTGAGTAGGAGGGTGGAGAGGCATACATATTAAAATATACCTATTATATAGCCAGGCTTCCATTGATAAACGATGCATAAAATCAATTTACAACCTAGGAATAAAAAGCATCCATGGAAGCAGTTGCTAGCTTCAAGTACTAGAAAATTATTCCTCCATAACTTGCTCTGACTGGAACTCATTACACAGTCCATCCATAGAATGATTTTGTTGTTAAAAACTGTGTCACTCAGAGCTTATTTATTCTCTCTCCTTGCAAACACTTTTGGAGTGCTCCTTGCTTGTGAAGCTGAGAGGTGCATTGCTTTGGTGCCCCAGGCCACAGCCGCACTGCCAATCTCATGTGCCTCAATGCTTGAGCAGCATCTAGGCTGGAGGAAACATTGCTCGAATGGGACAGAATAATGGACATGCAGAACTGCCACTATCTTGGATCCAGGAGACTTCAGAAGAAGTCTGAGCTTATATGCATCTTTCTCTCTCCCCCATTGCACTTCTAAGGTATGATTAGGTTCGACTGCTTAATCACGTGTCCTGGATATGTAATGTAGGGACAAAAAATTGTTTGGTTCTCATACTTGAAAGATTGTGTTCCTTGCTTTATAATGTTTCAGTGCTGACATTTTCACACCTGGTTTTTGGGTCAGGATACCTGGATGATCTGGCAAGCCTTTTGCTGTCCAGCTCAAGGCAGAGATAATATGCAGTGCATAAATGACTGTACGATGTTCCCAGAGGTGTGAAAAACTGAGGTGTTAAAACCTACTTAGCAATTAAAGTCTTAATATAGTTTTTTTATCCCTCCCCTCTGCCCCGCCTTGCCCCTCCCCTCCCTTCCTTTACGGGAACATCTTCATGGATAGGTACAGACAGACATGAGCTCATTCTGCCTTTTTTTCTGGTCTGGCTGGATGCAAGCCAGCTCCAGTATCGAGAAGCCATCTAGCTGCATTAACTAATAAGGCCTTTTGAAAGACAGGCTCCATGTGTTTGAGCATGGGATGTGTTGAAGTAGTTATACAGCTTCTGGCCTAGCTATAGAGATGGGCACACTTTGCAATCCTTGCTCTGAAATAGACTCCCAAGTAGCCCTGAGATCTGTAAGACTTAAGAATAGGTAAACCAAGGCAGCCCAGAGGGCAAGAGATGTACCAGTCTGAGGTCAAACCTGACTTAAATAGAATGACTGATCTGCTACTTCAGTGCAAACAAATTAGGCTAAATATATAATTAATATGAGTCAGCAGAATTTCCTCCAAGGTAGGTCTTGTCAAACAAGTCTGTTGTCTTTTTTTGACAGGAGTACAGGTCTGGCTGATAAAGGCAACTGTGTTGGAAGCATATCCTTGGTTTTCTCTAAGGCATTTGGCTTGGTGTCACCTGACATTTTGATTAAGAAAAACTTTCACGAGGTGGAATTAATAGGGCACATGAGAGATGGATGAGAGCCTGACTCTGTGACAGAGTTCAAAATGCAGTTGTTCAAGGAACAACATCAATGAAGAGGGTTGTTTCAAGCAGGTTCCCCAGGGATGGATTGTTTTGGTCCACAGCTATTCAATATTTTTATTAATGATTTAGCTCATGATCCATGTCCTTTGCTGGTCTAGATTGCAGATGAGGTTAAGATTTGTGACGCTGTAAATAATGTAGTTACAGTTATTGTGTGAGCAGAATTGCCTGGTTAAATGGTTGCAATTCAACGAATTGCATTCTAATAGATAAAAGCATTCAGTGTGTCTAGAAACGAAGATTTCAGGCTTGGGGAAATCTGTATTTTGCCCAGAAATTGTCCTTCATGCCCTGCTAGACAGTGTTTTAGCTGTTCTGCAGCACTGCTTCCACCATGCAACAGTTACACAATATTCATAGCCTAACTACATAACATAATTACACCTTAGTTTGTGAGTATCTGGTTTGTGGCAGAACTTATCCTAATGAAAAGTGGTGTGAATGAGGGGAAGGTGTAGCCCCCTGAATGAAACATTTTCAGAATGCAATTTCTGTTGCTAGCTGATTTAAAAAAAAAAAAAAAAAAAAAAAGTACCTTTGTGATCTCTGGAAGAAGTGAAACAATCTGTGGCATTTTTTTACAGACATTGTTGTAAATGGACCACGCTTGGGTTAGCAGAATTTAATCTGGGGACTTTGAGAAGAATGTTTCAGCTGCCACTCAGCCTGTGGCAAAATAAGTCTCTCTTCTTGATTCATTGTTTTATTCTATTTAAAAAAAAAAAAAAAAAAGTTGTTAAATGTAACAATAAAGTTTAGCAAATTAAAATCAATTCAGATTCCTCATCTCCATGCCCTAGCTCCAGGGATGCTTTTTGGAGCCCTAGGCAGAAACCTTTCAGATGAGCAAGTAATGCTCTGATGAGATGTCATGTGAGTGTCTGAGGAAACCAGGACAGCAGAAAAGGACTGAAAGCAGGGATGAAACTATGGCTTATGAGCCCTGGAAGAGTCTATTACCAGCCCACCACTACTCTGTGATGGGCTAAATCTGTCCTGTTTCTCCCTTCAGGGACCTCTGTATGCACTTGGAGGGGTCACGCTGTGGAAATGACGTATGTGAATAGATCTTGAGCTTCACTGAGGGTTGCAACTCATCCTTAAACCTTAGCTATCCTTTTCTTCAAGAGATGCTGCATGAACATCCAGGTGCATGGAGACCCTCACTATTCCCTTTTCCTCCTCCTCTTCTGAGGCAAGGGTGGATGGCATTCACTTTGTTAAAAAAAATCTATTATACTGTAAAACAATATATCCCTTAATAACTATATTAATTTTAAATGCCAGGGATGGAGTCATAAAATTTCCTTGTAAGTTGTTGCAACCATAGAGCCCTTTATCTGATGTGCTAGCTGGCTGGGGACTTCTCCCTAGCCTCTTTCTCCAGTGGTATTGGTGATAACTGTAATGAAATATTTTACAGCAAGCATCATGTTTGAAAAGGTCAGTGGCTGATGTAATGCAGGGAAAGGAGAAGGAGGAGGGGGAGAGGTTTCTCAGTGTCTTCTACGGAAAGCTCTCTTCTGCTGAGAGGCACTTCTAAATGGAAATGGGAGAATCGGGTTTTTCACACAGTGCCAGATGCTTAAGAAAGTTTGATTTCCAAGTCACCTTAGCCCTTTCCACTCAGAACACTATCTGAATTTCTGATAACTTCCTATGATTTAGAGTTTGCAGGTGAACTCCAGGTGAGCAATGCTATCTAAACTGCTCCTGATCTCTGAAAGAGTAGAGAAAACCTTGCAGCAGTGGATTTTACCCTCACCCTGGACAATTTGTACCAGTGCTTAGCTCTCCTTGCTGCTACATAGTGCTTCCTAATGTCCAGCCTAAAATCAGTCCTGCTGCTGTTTAAGCACATTATGTGTTAAGCTACACAGAGTAGGCTGAGAGACTAGGCATGACGCTCCCTGCACAGCCTTGTTAGACATACTGGTTGCAAGACAGGCAGAAACAAAATGAAGGAATGATTTGCTCAGGCATGCTGTGTCCATCAGCAGAGATAGGGAAGAGAGGCCTGGCTATGATAAAAGACTGTTCTGGAAGCAGAACTGCTCAGGTATGGTGGAAAAGGACCTTGTCAGTTGGCTCTTTCTGTGTCTGCAACCACCAAGGCCGTGCTGCCTTGAGAGCAGCAGACCTGCACCTGCTTTTTTCTTGTGCCAAGACAATAAATCAACAAAATACTACATGTTCCACATGTTCCACATGCAGATAGACAGTCCATGTGTGCTCCAGTTGTGTAGAATCAGAAGGGGAAGAGTGAGACCTGAGATCAGTCCAAGCATATGCCATGATTTCAGCTAGGAACGTCACAAGGCTTAATAGCCTTGTTTCCCAGGCTGTGCATGTTATGGGACTTGCAGCAAATGCTGTTTATCTGATAGCTCAAGTTTGATAACCTTGATTTTCCAAGCTGATCTTAGGCCAAAACAGTGGGTGATCCAAAGATCAGTTAAATTTTCTGCAGATTTGTAAGAGCAAAAAGGACATTAGGACCATATACTGTGCCCTACTGTATAGGCAGGAAACATGGATCAATTATTCCCTGATCTAGTCTATACTTCTTTTCCTCAAGTAAGTGAGATTTGGGCATGCTTTTATTTATTTATTTTTATGTTTAAGATGGAGACAGTTTTGGCTGAGGATGTTGAGGGACACAATTTACTGCATCCCCTAGGCCAGCTGCTCTAATGAGTTATTTCATTTTCTGTTGGGGAAAAACAAACAGTAAATAGAGCACATCCTACTTCCAGCTTGAATTGCTTTAGCTTAAGCTTTAAGTCAGTAGTTCTTGTTATGCCTTTCTCTGCTAGATTAGGGAGACCTTTACTGTCTCTGAGGCAGGTTAGAAAGGCCGACAAGCCCATCTGCTCTGTCAACAGACAAATAAAACTTGGCTTCAGTTTGAAGTTCAGCATCCTGGAGGCTCACACTTACCACTCTGCAGATAACTGAGATCTGGCCATCCCCCCTCAAGCTTTAGTAAACTCAGGGGCTCCCTCTATTATTTTAGGGGGGTCATTTAGCAGTTAATATTTATACACCCAAGAAAAGGGTGGGTCAGCAGGAGAAGTGTGTCATGTATTTTCACTGTCCTCTTCCCATCAGATAACAGTGGTCCTCCTTAACTGACCCTGGAAGGGTGATGCTCAAGTGCTGGGACTTCTTGGGATTCGTGAACATCCTGTAAGCTCCTTTTCCCTAGGAGGTGGACTTAATAGGAAGGTTTCAGAGTATACTGATAGCTGCAGTGTAACAGCATGATTTTTTGCCCCAGCCCAGGTGCTCCCAGCTTTGCTTTGAATTGCTCAGTCAAGTGCTTTTTGCTGAGTGTCTCACGGATTTCACTGCATTCAACTTTGAACTGCCTATTTATTGCTGAAAGAGTAAGAGAGAGGGGCAGAAGTCATTCAATCAAGGACCTAACTAATGTTGCCAAAATACCCTAAAAAGTCCAAGTTGTGTGAATGTAGTCAGGCTGAAGTCCTCTAGCAGGGTAGCAAGGATATATATTTTTTTAATTCTGTCATATTTATTCTGTTGCTTATCTGCTGCTTACTCTCCTTTGTTCCAGTTTGGACTTTTAACTACTGAAGAAGAAATAACCTTCTTATCTAACCTTATCTAAGCACTCAGACTTCAAAATATGGATGATGTCTGTGGTCCAAACCTGTCTTAAGTCTGGAAGGACATTGTGTACATTGGTGGTAGGGAGACCAAAAGGCTTAAGCATTCAGGATTACCACAGTTCAGTTATTGGTAGGTGCAACTTCTGGTATCTGGCACCAAACGATAGAGGAAAAAATGGAAAATGAAGAATGCTTAGAGAAGACCAGAACTAGTATCAGATGTGAGGCACCTATTGTACCTAAGATTTAGCCTTTTTGTAAGTCAGTCAATAGAGCTGTATTAAATGCTATAGGTTTTCCAGAAGGTTTGCCTTTTAAAAGTCTCTCTGTGTCTGTTATTTCTGGCCTGTGTTTGGATGGCAGCTGTGAATGACTTTCTTTACTCTCAACTTCCTTCCTTCATCCTGTAGCTCAATTTTGCACACGTACCTGAAAATTCAGATACTCATCTATTAAAAATGATGAGAGGTCATTTCCTTCTGGTCATGCCAGAATAGACGCAGCCTTTGAAATGAAGGGTCAGATGAATCCAAAGATGTGCTTTGTCAGTGTCTGCTCTGGATGCCCTCCCATGCCACCAATGCCAGGCAGGCATTTCCCAAGAGTGCCTTGTAGGCCAGGTGATGTGATGCAGAAGCTGATCTGCTCCCTGCAATGCAATATCTTTCTGACAGGTGGGTCTGAGTGGCAGAATTAATCTACCACAAGCTGACAGCGTGTCCTCTGGCAGAGTCAGCAGCCACCCAGACCTTCCAGCCAGCAGTTAGTCTCTATCTGTTGCCCTCCACACCTGCCTTCCTTGTGTTATAAAGCAGAGAGGATATCTGCTGGTATTTTATGCCCCGTGTTTCTTTGTGTGACAAGGAGCTACATCAATGGTTGGTTTTATTTTCCCAGATGGAGCATTACTGGGCCTTGTCCCCTGCTATGGAGAGCACTGAGCTGATGAATGAGTGTTTCGAAGTCAATTCTCCTGTCCATTATGATGAAGAAATTCTCTCGGATGACTGTGGCATTGCATTGAGGGCCAGGGAGTTCTCCCAGCGCCTATCTCACTTTTGAGCTATAGAGCCTTCCATTTTCTTTCAGTGCAGGAGGCAGACAAAAAAAAATCTAAGGACAGGGCAGATGGACAGAGGTGTACTTGTTTTTTTGCGGCTTTTCTGTTTTGTGTGGGGATGGGAGTGTTTTGTCCCCTGCAGGAAAGCTGCCAATCCTTGGCAAATCCAAGTTATCTGTCATGGAGGAAGGATTTCCAGATGATTGTGCATGTCTCAACAAACCCAGCGAAAGCACACTGCAAATGCTACCAAGCAGCCGTTACATAGTGCAACCTAGGGGCTGAATTCAAATTAGTAGCCTCAAGGCCAAAGTCTATAAATCAGCCTGCATTTGAACCCTCTAGCCCTCCTCTCAACCAATTATATAGTCTCAATAATTTTATATTTCTGCCAGCCTCCTCAAATCTACAGGCTGGAATTTCATTGGAATGTACTTGCCACCATAACTGGAGAGTGTGTGTGTGGGGGGGAAATCATATAAAGCCTTTATTTTCTGGATGTGTTTCACCACTGGATGCCTCATTCTAGTAGGAAACTGAGCTAGGGCAGAGCAGCTCTATTTGACTCTCCCTTCTATTAACTCTCCCCACCTGCACACCACGAATAAGCTGTGCCATTTCAGCTATGAATCAGCTAACATTCCAGCTGCTCTGCCTTTTCTGAATTCACTATCTTTTCCTTGAGATAGGGAGACAAGGAGTAGGTTGAGGGGAGTTATGATAGATTTACCAACAAAAAAACAAAAACAAAACAAAAAACATAGGAGGACAGTAAATAAAGCAAGCTGTTATTCATCAGATCCCACAATACTGAAGCTACTGAGGAGCTCATTGAAAGTA
>VZSV01000094.1:1958862-2021704 GCA_013398735.1 Nothocercus julius | reverse complement strand
TTTGTGTATTAAGCCCACTGTGCCAGACTTCCAAGAGTTCTGACTGGCAGCTGCAGACCCTAATGTTAGGCAGATGACTGGAAAGGAACCATTGCACTGCTAGGTGCACAACATAGCAGAATAAATGGGAAGAGAGCAGAATAAATGGGAAGAGGAAATAATAGCCTGGAAATGCAAAAGAGTTGCTTCTGACATTTGTCCAGTTCTGACCAGTCTCAAACAAAACTGTTCATTTATCACTGTTCTAGTTAGAAAACTCACCTGTGAAATCCTACTGCCAATTAAGTCTTTCAAAGCCTTTCAAATAGCATCAAAGCACCACTTTGTGTTGACTCCCTCTAGTAGGATGTGCTTCATCAGTCATATATAGCAGGCTTGGAAAGAAAGACCCCAAATCTTTATCCTGGTAAAGGACTGTGCCCATCTGAAAGGTTTAATTTCGCACTAGACTTCTCAGCTGACCTGGTAGAGTAGGTTCTCGGTGGAAACTCTGATAATTAACTTTAAGTGCTATAAAAGTGTTGACACAAAATAAAGGGAGTGTCAAATAGAAAGAAGGGTTATAGCCAGGGGCTACAAAGAATTGCTGAGTCAGTCAAGATGTAAAGATAGGTAAAGGGATTCATAAAAAGTGAAAAGACTGACACACTGAGACTAGAATTTAGAAAATTTAAATTCTAGACGATTCTCTAAACTCCAGTTTGTACTGTGTTTGTCTTGGCTTAGATAGCTTGTTGTTCTGGTGCTTGCAAGCACAAAAGCTTTATTCCACAATATATTAAAAGAAAGAAAAAACAGTAACCATGTCTCTGTTCAACTCCTGTATGTGAAAGCAAAGGTCAATTAAATTCTGAACTATTGCTAAAATGACTCCAATTGCATCCAATTTCCCACATATTAATTTATCTCCCATTAGCAGGCCCTGAAATATTTGAACATAACAGTCAAACCAACAAGCACTGCTACTCCTAGCTACCTCTCAGTAATTGATAAATAGAAGAGCTACTGGGTAAGAGGTAATCAGATTTTTTTTTTTTCTCCTCTAGATCCAGACAAGGTTATTTCTGACTGTGTTCCGAATGAGCTTTCATCCTGAACCCACCATATGTTTCCGGGCCAATGCAACTCAAAGCACATATAGCATTTGTTTGCTTTTCTTCTTGTTTCCTTCTTCCCTTAGCTTCAAAGTGTTTGTTTAGGATGCTTGCCAAAGGAATGTAATGCTGGCCATGGTAGGTTCTACTGCAGGTGAATTAACCAACACATTTGGGTTAACCAACCCAAAAAAATGGAACCATAACCCAACCTGTGTAGGTGTCTAAAGACTCTGAGAACAACTTCATCTTCTTTCAAAACCTGAAGATTTTGTGACACGTAACCTCTCAGAGTAACGCTTTTCTTTTCCCAGTGGGCAAGGTTCCTCCCTTTCCTCCTAATGCTATGTATGTTCTTTGCAGTATGAGGGCAGCTGCAGATCATCTAATACTGTTCAATTTCACCTTTTTTTTTTTTTTTTCTCCTTTCTTATTGAGCACACACTGAATGCTCTTAATATACACATTGCCTTCGTACCTGGCTTCCTTTTTATACCTGAAATGTCAGAAAGGGAGGAAACAAATAATGATTTGTGTTCTTAACATCTGCATCTCTTGGAAGAAAGGAAACAGTGAGAAGCTTTGTGAGAATTTTTGTTAAGATTTTTGTAGAGTTTCTCTAAGAGTTAAGGGGTTGGATTCAAGGCTATGTCTGTCAGAGTCATGAGTGTTTTAGTGAGGCATCTTGCAGAGTGCAGCAAGGTGAAATGATAGCTGGACATTTGGGATATGAATCCTGAAAGAATTATTCTAACGTTCTCTTTCCTAGTCTTTGCTTGGGGCAAAATTGCCACTGTTCTTGAAGAGTTTTGTCTGGTACTGACTTTGCGAGCTTTTCTTGCTTGGGATAGAGCAAAAGGGTTAGGGTTAGAGGAATAATTCTATTGAACTTGCATACCTATTCATACCACCATATTTTGCTGCTGATGCTCTGAAGAAGACTTCCTCTCTTCACAGATCAAACAGGAAGCCTGTAATGAAAACAGAATGGGGGAGCCACCACATTTTCTCTAACAAAAACTATTTTTCCATTTCTCTGGTTAAAGTCTGCAAAGCCTCCAAAAGATGAGAGCTTTTCTATCCTTCATGTTAAGTCTTATCTTAACATCTGAGAGTTAAGAAATTACTTGAAGATAAGAAAAGCATAGCTCCAAGTGTGTGTATTTATATATTTATTATATATTTACACACACACACACACACACACACACACACACATATATATATATATATAAATAAAATATATATATTTTTTTTTTCTTAGAGGTATATTCTGTGGTGGTGGATCTATGTGCTGGTGGAATGAATGGTGCATGATCTGGAGACGAATTCTCCCTACTCTATGATCACAGCTGATCTCTGCTATGCCGGTTCAGGAGCATAGCTTCCTCAGGGCTATTTTTGTTCATCAGGAGTATCACCTGACAGGGAGAACTGATATCTGCCAATGCCGTCAATCCATCAAAAAGACAGTGGATCAACCTGAGTTCCCATATGTCCTTAGTTCTTGTAAACTATTTGGACTGTGGCCCTGAGAGACAGGACAGTTACTTCTCTTTAGCTTCCTCTCAAGGGGAATTTGAGTGGGGCTGGTGGACGTGATGAATGGTAAGTTTAGAAAACTGAGTCTGAGAGATCAATAGAAGAATATACAACCAATGCATCATGCAAGCTTCTCTTGTCTGTGCAACACTAAATCAAAAATAATGAATGGCAGGCTTTACAACCTTGGTACCTCCAGTCTTCCCCAATGGAACAGCATCCAGTGACTAATATGGATTACAATGCTTTCTAGCATATTTCCTTCACTTTTGTAATAGTTTTGGCGTTGAATCATGATGTTCTGTTTTTAATATCCTTTCCTTCCTCCAGTGCTATCTGCCTCTTTCCCTCATCTAATTTCCATCTTGCAGGCACATTGCCTATCTTATATGTCCCCTGCTTGTAGTGTATCCTGGCAATCTATTGTAGGCCAGGTTCCTCTGGAGATTGCACTGGTTTGTTTAGTTCTTAATTTCTGAATGAGTTTTCTCCCCTGGGAACTATATTCCAGCTACATGAACAGTCAGATTTGAAATCCTGACTGAATTGATTCCTGCTAGTTCTTGTCAAAGCTGAGACCTCTCTGAAGACAAAAATGCTCAGGACCTGAAGTGCATGAGTAGTTGTGGCGAGGACTTTACGGTAGCGCTAGCTTTGGCAGTCTGGGCTAGCCAAAATTGCTGTCCTGAAGTGAGAAAAGAGCATCGAGTCTTTATCAGCAGTTCGTGTTCTGAACTGGAGCAGAAATTCATGTTAAGATGCGCAAAGAAAACGTCCCTTCTGTTACCTTGTCATATCTTTGCAAGGTCATTTATTCCATGCAAAGCGAGTATCTTATTGCTTTATATATTTGTAGTAAACGTTCTTGGTAATAGCTGAAGTGACAGTGATCTAAGAATTGAATTTTTCCTGAATCAGATCTCTCTGGTTGCTCCAGCAGGAATATTTACATCCTTCTGTACAGCACAGTTGGCCCATCTGCAAATGATGAACATGCCTGGTTTTTTGCTCTGGTCCTGATGTAAATCAGATGTACGTTGTGCCCAGTGAATAGACTTACGTCATTGCGACAAGAGCCTCAAGGATACAGTCAGGACATGATCTTGCAAAAGTGATCAAGGAGTTATTCCTAAAAATGATGTAGATTAACCCATTTTACCCTGTGCTAAAAGGTGATCAGTTTTGTCAGGGCAGAAGGGCAAGGAGCAAACAGCTGAAGGGTTTCTTAAATGGCTGCAACTGCTCTGTAAGCATTAGGGTACATGTCATTGAGAACCAGAATTGTGTATGGGTCTTGAGGACCATATGGGTAATTTCTATTGTCCACAATTAGATCACAGCTGACCTGAGGGCAAAAACAAAATTCTCGTAGGCTTTAGGAAAGACAGAATTGGTCAGTATCCTGGGATGCACATGTTCAAAAAAAAATTATTATAGGACAGGGACAGCAAGAAAGGAAAAACATAATTCAAAATCATGAAAACAGCACACCCCTTGAGTGACTGCTGAAAACACACATCCAAAAATAAACTCCAGCAAGTGAGAGATACAATAATAGAATTGTTTCTTGTTCTTGCTCTGAATGAGAGCTTCTAGAAAGAAATAGAAGAGGCAGGAGATCTCTATCTATCAAGACGATTGATTGCTGTATCCAAAGCTTGGCTCGGTAATAAACGAGGATGCCACTCGTCTGGATTTCTAGTCTATTTTAGAATATTTTTAGAACTCTTTTGAAAAATATTCTGGTTAATCTCCTGTATTTTCCTTTGCTCCCTGAGACTTAAATCAACATTGGATTTAATTATACTGTGACTGGAAGTGATGTTACAAAGGCAGATACAAATCCTTGTGACTGCTTAGAGAGGCAATGAGAGTATTTATCCATCTAGGAACTGAAATGACGAGTGCTGTGTCTCATCTGATCCTTTTGCAAGCACAAATGGAATTTAACCACCTCTATGGGCAAAGTTATTTCCCCTGCTTAGCAGGCAGGGAAAGTAAGGTGGAGCAGGAGTCCCAGTAGGATTTGATGGCAGAACTATCCTGCTCAGGCCTTAGGTGGCTTGCTAAAGGCCATGTGCATGGACTGTGGTATAGAAATCTTATATCCTGTGAGTCATAGCCTGGTGCTTCAATCTGTTTCCTTCAGGAAATCCAGGTTTGGGCTTCTCAGAGCGACAAAAGCTTCATGGCGGGGAGGACAGCAAGACTTGGAGGCTTTTAATGTCTGCGATGCTGAATCCTAGAGGTGTCTCCTGTGCCTAATGAGATGGATGCTTGAACACCTGCATCCTTCCTTCCCTCTGCAATGCACCCTACTGTAGGCACCCATCTGTCTGTCTCGTATGTGCAGTGTCACCTCCTGACACTTGGTTGCGAGTGTCTGGGCAGGTAGCTGCTGTCTCATTTCCCCTTTACAGCATCTCCTCAAGTGTGTTGCAGCCTGAAGAAGAAAAATGATTGTTAAGCTGCACCTGCTTGCTTGAATAATTTCCCACTAAAGGAGGCCACTTACCAGTAATTCATTACCAAGTCTTTGTTAACATAAACAAGACTGTGAGAAGTAAGCACAGATTTCCCTGTTCCTTACTGTTTATCAGCTGTGGTTTCTGTTAAGAATTACCAGTCAGTGCATCTTTTCCTCTCTTTCTCTTTCCCACATCATCTCAGCTCTGCAGCATAATCTAGTCACGTTGTGGACATTTATATCTGTTTTCCTTGCCTGTTTCTATGCTGTAGACTAAAGGGAGGGGGGGGAAAAAAAAAAGTAGAAAGATTAGAGGAAAGCACAAGTGCAGGCCACAGCAGTACCTGGTGAAAAGGCATCGAGCTACTGTTCCAAATTTTACCCTGAGGCCCAAGATGTCATTTCATCCTATCTATCCTGAAGGCAGGTACTGAGAGGTGTAAAAGGAAAGGTCTAATCCTTAGGTGACATGAGTTAGGTATATTGAGTTGGAAGCATGGTGGTTTCTGGAGAACACTCTTTTTAGCTGGACCACTGGACAAAAGCGTCTCTCTCTGCACAAAATTTACTTCTATCCTATCAGGCCAGTTGGTAAGAGAAACCTGGGAGATTTTCTCTATCCCCTTTTTTTGCAGCTGCAGACAATTCAGGGGAGAGAAAAAAAAAAAAAAAAGAACACACAGCCTGGCTTGTGAATTAAAACTTGGTGAATCTGCATAAATGAGATAAACCAGAAGCTCCCATTACCCATTTTGAGGTTCTCTTACCACAAAATGTGAATAATACAAAGGGGGAAAGGCATTTTCTGTTTCATGCTTGAATTTCTCTCAGATCAATTAGTTTCCATCAGGCTTTTCTGCAGAAAAATCTAGCTTTCAAGTGCTTTGACTCAAAATTATCCTCACTTCTGGGGAACTCAGGGCAGGAAGTTAAAAGGAAAACTGTTGATGCCTTCTGCAGTGCAGTTACTCATATAATTAATTTCTTACATTTGTAGAGGCTTTTAATTTTTGCTATTTCAGTCAATATTATCTCTAGTAATGAATCTCTGCAGCTTGAGCCAAAAAGCCATTGACTTGTAAACATTATGGAATGACTATGGGAAGAGGAAAATGATAGTTTTTGTCCTAAGTTCTGTTGTCGCTTCTGGCTGTAGTCTCTTTCAAAGCTGCATTAAGTATGTCCTTGAGTGACTTATCTTTGAGATATTTGTGGAGATTGTGACATTCCTTTTGCAAAAAGTTTTTTGGTACATCTCTGCAGTTGCTTGCTAGGACATGAGCAATGCGTAAGCCCTATTCTGGCACTCTGTCCTAGCTCATTGCAGTTATTGCTGAACTCTTCTTAAAGGAGACACTCCTGGATCCAGAACTCGAATTGAAAACTCAGGAACAAATGGGTTTATAAATGCTGTGAAGACCCACCCTGTGACAAGGGCTTTTAGTATGCATGAAGAAGCTCCTGTCATACCACAAGCCAGCAAGAACATCAGGAGAATCAACATGTGGTGGCCACAACTTCCGGGGTATCACACTGTGGCGTGAACAGGAGCAGTGTGGATTTTAACACATGCTCACTCAAAAATAATTCTTCTACACTTCTTTGCAATGATACATTTCTTGTGATTTCCTTTGCACTTCTTGCCTTTTTTTATTCTTTCCACAGCTTTTTATTTTCTGATTCTAACCTAAAACTATGCTAAGAATTCAAGATGCTGTTTGCTGTCTAGAGCCCAGGAGCTTCCATATCAAAAGCAGTTTTCCATATCTTGTTCAGTACCACTGTAGCTCTGAGAGAAAAGCAGTTTCTGCTCTTTCTGTATGGGCTGTGTATTTTCCTTTTGTAATATGTTATGCAATTCACTTTTTAAAATTCTGTTCCCTAGCCACAGCGGTGAGTGAACTTAAGTGTGAGAGATATTTAAAATAAGTGTTGTCTTAAATTTTCATGCTGAATGCAGTGTGTGTGTGTGGGAAACAATGAAAATGTATATGTAATGAACTGATTCATTTTGATTTGCTCATGAACTGTGTCTCAGTGCTGGATGATGAAACACAAATGGATGATCCTTGCAATGCCTGAAATGAGCTGAATGCCTGATGCCACCAGACATAAGGCTGGAAAAGTACACTTATTAATCACCACGAAACCAGCATGTGTCTCACATGAAGTAATGACTCTTTAGCGACCTTATGGAGGACAAGCTTGACATCATTCAGGGTACTCATGTCCCAGTCTGTAACAGGATAAAGGTCTCAAAATCAACATGAATACCTGAGCTGTTTTTCCTCTATTCCAACACCAAACTGCCTATAATTCAAAAGAAACTGCTTATAGGATAAGAGCAAAAGATCAAGTTTAGTACCTACAAAACTATGTGATAATACAACGTATGTTCTTGGAGCTATTCATGGTAGGGTACTCAGAAGATTACTCATTATGCTAGCATCAATTGAAACTCACCAAAAGATACCAGGTCTCTTTTCAGACTTGCCAGGACATTTTCAATGTTTGAGTGTGAAAACAGGCCCCCTCAACACTGCTGACTGAGCACTCAATTTACAAAGAATTAGTTACTCAAGTTGACCTAAGTGGAAGAGTATGAGACCAGGAACATGGGAAGCTGGATTCTGTTTTCCCGCAGCTGAATGACAATAGGCAATTCACAAAATCTTCAGTTTTCCTCTCTGTGGAATGGAGCCATAAATTTGCCACTGTGTTTAAAAATCCTAGGATGAAATAGGGAGGCACAAATCAATGGTTATAGTGAAGAATGGAAGGATATACAACAATATAATTGATATTCTCATCTCTCAGGAAAAAAAATGATTTAGTGTTTTTTTTAAAGAGTGTCAAGATTTATAAAGTCACAAGACCAGGTTCTCTTGTGGTGTAAATTGACATTGCTGTTTCAGTTTACATCAGCCATGATTCTGAGCATTGGCTGAACTTTTATAGTTTATTAATACGATTTTCTTGGCTGTTATCATTTGGATTAAATGGGAATTTCTGTCTTACAGTCTACGTATCTTGAAAGCCATTCTTCACCTGAGGCTGTGTTGATAAAACTGATTAGCAATGGGAAGGAAGGGAGGAAGAAATGTGTTCATGGTGGAAAGGGCAGTCCGTCAAGCTGAGATTAAGGAAAAATGCTGAGTTCACAGAACATATCAGGAGTTATTAACCTTTGCATGAAACCAGCACAGCACCATGGCAGGAAATTTGCCTAACTTGAACTTCAGCATCTCTCTGATGCTATTAGGCTTAAAAGGAAAATACGGCAGAAGTTTCATTGAATAGTCTCATTTTTCCTTTTATTTAAGAGGTTTCTTTTGCCTACTTCCAACTATTTCAGAGTCCAACTCAAGTAAATTCTGAATTTCATTTTGGGGTTAGTCAGGCTCTTCTACCCTTTTAGAAAGCAATGCATGCATCAGTTTCTACTGTTTCAAGATATGCACAATGGAATGCTTGGATTCCATTGAAATACTTGGTCTCTGAATGGTATCTTTTTGCATTTCAGTACATAAATTCAGTCACTTGCTTACCTCTTTTTCTGAAACAGCCGTCTTGAGTTTATATATACATGTGTGTATGTGTGTATGCATGCTTTTGGGAAAAGGGAGAGGGAAGAACTCCCTTGAAAATTAAGTAACAGCTTAACAGTAAAAGGTTGATTGATGTATAGTTTGACATCTAGGATGTAGGAGCTAGCTAGATGTGACGTGTCTGGCTGAATCACTTTCTGTCACTTTTCAGAATATACTGTTACCAAAGGTTACATGCTCAGTATACTGAAGTGTAATTACTCTGTATCACCATCTAGAGAGCACAGTTAGAACTCAGTCTCTATGTGCTTGCCAGCAAATGGTGTAAGATCATAATGTTCATGGGCATCCTTTCTGGTTTTAGTGCTGTTTACTCTCTAAAGCAGCCTCTATTTATAATATATATTGTATTGCCACATCTGTTTTGTCCAGATGGAAAAGAACTTTCCAATTTTATTCTCCTTCCATATGGAATAAGAGGCACGTTTGGCTAAAATGGTCAGGTTAAAAAGGAGATAAATAATAGGAAAGTCTCTTAGTGACAAGCTTCTTAAAGGAAGTATTACGGCCTGTTCTGGAGCTGGTCTTCTCTCCAGCAGGAACTGTGATCTGCATCTCAGAAGTATTTGAATATTCCCAGCGACAATGCAGGCTGTTGAGATGCACATTGCAATGCACATTGTGTCACACATTGTTATATGTTGCTACAAGAATTAATGATGAAATGATGAATGCTAAGCTTTGTGCAGACTCTCCAGGAAAAAGCCTCTGTATTTAGCTAGGGAACATTACAGCACTACTTTTTGTTACTGAGGTAAAGTCCTTTGGGCCAAGATTTCTCTTCAGATCACCACTGTTGCAAGCTGCCTGGATTCTCTCTGGGAATAACGGAACATTTTCATGTTTTAATCAGATGCAATTTTGCAAGCAGTTTTTATGATTTAGCAAGTCCATTAAAATTGACATTTGTTCTGCTCTGACACTCGTAAGGGTCTCCACAGAGCATAAACATTGAAAATTACTTGTAGGGAAAGAAGATATTAAAATTCCCCAAACCTTGTGTGCTTGTCAGAGAACTGCTGTTGCTTCGTGCTCTGCCAACCCAGAGCCAATCCTCTTGATACACCTGGACTCTTCTGTGTGTGCTGACTTGGGGCAGGGAGCTTGATGTTGCTGCAGAGACAAACCATATATTTATCTAGAGGTCTCTGCCACGTGCACTACAGAATCAGGTCTTAAAGAGGAAGCAGTGACTAAGTTTAAATGGATGGCAGGGTTAAGCATTCCGTGCAGGAGGGCTAGTAAATGTAACGTGTTTTTTTGAATTTATATTGCATAAAACAGCATGGGTACCAACGGTTCCTTCCCATTATCTCCTGTGTTTATAACCTGAATCCATTAAAGTTCAGTATTAAACTCTTTCCAAGTTTTCCATCATACTTTAACCAAATCTTCTCTATATTTCTATCAAGTCCAGAGCAGATTTAGAATGAAGATGTAAGCCTTAAGCTCTGGTCCACTGGAGATTGGTTGCCACCACCTTCTCTGTTCACTCCAAATTTCACAGGCAAATGCTTGTTTCCAGGGGTTAAGCTTCTTTCCATCCCTACAGAGTTAGCCTCCAAGAAGAGGATCTGTCCCCATTGTGCTTGAATATCAGCTTTGCACTAAAAAGAAGTTGTTCCAGGAACTTTGCCTGTTTGATATGAAGGTGACACCACCACTGCAGCCTGCAGATTGACTTCTCTCAGAAAGTAGGTTTTGTCCAGAGTTGATACCCTTCTCACTCACCCTGTTCAAGCAGTGATCTGAAGCTCCTCTTAAGAGGGAAGAACTTTCTAACAATACCTGGAAATGTATCAGACTGTCTTTTTTTCCCAGCTGTCATTTTTGCAGTGATTTATTTTATTTTGTGTTTGTGTTGTGTTTTTTTTTTTTATTATTATTATTTAAAAGCCTCTTGCACATAAATACATAAATTATGGATGATATCAACCAATGCCTTCTCTGAGCATGGAATACTTTCCAGGAATTACAGCTGTCACAATGGTCCTTGCCAGAGAAGGGGCAGGTTGGGCTTCAGATGATTAAGCTTTTAGTGAATCCCCTGAAGATCTTTCCAACCTTGTTTTTGAGCTTGAATGGACATTTTTTTCACTGCAACAGCCAGCCACATGCTGGGCCCTTGATGCTATTTCAGATTTTTTTTTAGAATTTGAAAGAGCAGCGACTTTTATTTTGCTTCACAGAAAAGCTTCAAGTAATCTCCAATATGAGCAGGAGATACCTCAGGGAAACCTTCTATGTAGGGTAAATTAGTAGCCACTCAAAAAGCTACTACACTGGATCCAATCACTTGGTAATTAGCCCATGCAATCTGCTCTTATCCAGCTTATCCTTTTCTTGTACAGTGTGAAGTGCTAATCACGCAAGCAGTCTATATTGGCATGAGGGGAAGTGCATAATTTCTTTGTCAGTTGTGCCTCTTTCAGAAGCAGATCTTCTGGAGGCCCTCTGAGATCTTCACTGGAGTCTTTGATAACATAAGCCGGTGTCTTAGGTAAGTGAGATCCTTGCACACACACTGCGGGGAGAAACCTAACTCTCTGGAAACAGCAGCTCTGGGCTTTGTGTGTGTGGGGGGAGCACTTACGTGCTCCCTAGGGATGTGTTAGGTGAGCTTTGCACAGCCTTTAATGTCTTTCTCTTTGCTCCACTCTCGTAAGAGAAAGGAGGACTATTATCTTCAATTTTCTTAATGGGGAGCTGAAGTACAGAGCTGGGTTTGGCAGCCTGGAACTTGCATGCTGTAATTC
This sequence comes from Nothocercus julius, assembly GCA_013398735.1. NCBI lineage: Eukaryota > Metazoa > Chordata > Aves > Tinamiformes > Tinamidae > Nothocercus > Nothocercus julius. The sequence goes on along the minus strand of VZSV01000094.1, from coordinate 2,010,237 downwards.
TTACCAGACATTGTCCACAACCTGAGGCAAAGAAATCTCTTTGTGAACCTCATCCAGCTCTACCAGGCTCTGATCCTTGAAGACATTTAGGTGCCTAATTTCTACTGAGGCTGAAGTATCTAATTGACTCTGTACCAAATTGGGCAACTGGGCCTATAAGTCAGGATTCACAGCTAAAACCTGTTCCTGTTCTTTCTTTCTGTATACTAGAGATTTTCCTGAACTAAATTACCTCTCTGCACTCCTCCCCCCTTTTTTTTTTTTTTTTTTTAAACAGGAAATAAGACCAGCACAGACTGTCAGCTAGCATTCCCACTGTAAAGACTTCCCCCCTTCCTGCTCAGATTTATACTGTCACCACGGCTAAGTAACAGAAACTAGCAGATTGCAAAACAAAAGCTGTGTGGTGTTTGATGTCTTGTAATGTGTTAACAAGCCCCAAATATGCACTGTCAGTAAGAAACCCCAAGAAAAGTGGAAGTAATCCCAAACAGGGGAGTGTCTCCCATCCTGCTGCTCTGGCTTTCATTTCTAATTTTGGCAAACAAAGTAAACATGGAAAGCAGTGTATGTGCAAATTGCTCTTATAAAAATATGGCTTATTTTGAGCCTCTTTTGAATTTGTGATTTAGGCTGTGATTGCATAGCAAAAGCAAACTTTTTACTGAGATGAAACCTGAAAAGGTAATGCCCTTTTCTCAAAATAGAAATGATATGGCTGTCTTCTCATCTCCCATCAGTTTTCATGTAAATTTCTTTATCACTTGAGTGTCCAAATCTCTGGGGTTCCCTAAGGAAGAATGCACTGAGCTCCCAGTTTGACCTCTCCATGCTTTGTTCTAGATCTGCTCTATTTTGGCATTGCTGATCTATGCTGGTGTTTTCTAGGAATGGTCGTAGTACCCAGTCTGCTCACCCTGAAAGGGCTGTGGTTTAAGAAACACATCTCGTACTTTCAGCAAAATGGTCACTTGTCTCTGCTTTAATTTGAGTTTTCAGCTCATTTGGGCTATCTGCGTGGATATTCATTGGAGGATTTAGAGGTTAGGAAGCTGTTGAACCTTATTGTCACTCCAGGGACATGGTGCGCATAGAGGCGGTACTCTTTGATTTTTGTAGTCTTTGCTGCCATCGTTCCTGGAAGCAATCGGAAAGAGGAGGAGGAATATAGAGGGGCTATGCAGTTTGCAATGCCACAAATGAAACATTACGAAAAATGCCTAACAACAGGGAGAAATTATTATTATGGAGCTGTCAATCAGTGGCAGATAAATAAAGGAGAGAGGGAAGAAGAAACGATGAAAAAAGCAGGCAGAGCACAAGTCATTTTATAAAACCCTCGTTTTAAGTAATGTTTGGTAAATTGCTTGTTTTTTCTCTGAAGCTTGGAAGAAAAAACATTGGCTCTTTTTCTTACTTTTGTTTCTCAGTTCTGGAGTGTGCTATACTTTTAATTAAGGGAGGAGAGACATACCTAGAGTGAAGATCAGCAGATATTTGGCATCCCAAACCTATGGCAATCATCATCATGCCGCACAGCCAAACATGACTGCCCTTAAGCTAACGTACCTTTTAAGTTCAGTAGTAGGAAGGCAATATAAGTATGTGGGTCCTACCTTTAATACAAAGGTCTATGAACAAAGGGGACATTTTCTGCGGGTTCTCTACATGTTCAGCTCCTTGTGTAAATAGGAAAGGAGCTTAGGTCTGGGAGAGAGCTGACCTCATGCTTTTCTCTTCCTTATTCTTGACTGATGGACACTGAAGTGGATTGGTTTGAACATTACAGGGAAGAAGATGCAATTATTTCCTTCCATATTAATCATCACAGATACAAGAGAAATAAAAAGAGGGAAGGCATCAAAAAACATTTAGACTAAGTCTGCACACATTTTGGCTATCTATCTATTAAGTGTTACCTCCAGTGCTGTCCTGCATATTATTTTCATGCAAATTTAACCTACCTAGTGCAGCTTTCAAGGTTTCCTACCTTCACTTTTGATGTAACTCAGAATCCAGCTCTCTCTGTGCACTGGCTGCTAATTGTGCAAAGCTAGGTGGTTATAAAAAGCCCAGGCCTGTTATGCTTGTGTCTCTGAGCTCTACTTGTCCCTGTCTTATTCCAGGTAGATGAGGAAAGATTAACTCTGCACACCCTCTGCAGAGTCCAATATAAACTGCAAAACCATCCACTTCCCCTAGTGTTCCCAGAGGACACTTAGAGACCAGTTTCACTGTTTGCATGATGCACCCTTTCCCCCAAACCACAGACAATGTGTAATTTTTCACCAAAAATCTGTGTTTAGTGCATTAGTCATCCATTGGATCACTCTCCAGACTGCATTGATAGGTTTGTCCTTCTCTTTAAGGTCCTGTGCAGTTTATATCCGGTTTATCTCTTGCGCTCTCATCTTTTACCATCCTATACAATTCTTCATGACTTTTGCATTCCTTCCTGCAAACAACTTTTGCAGGAAAGTCTGTTTTTGACCCAGTCTCAGCTGCCTTCCTGCTCTCTCCTGCGTGAAGATGGACAGGTATTCAACGTGGCTGCTCAGTGACAGACTTGCTGTTTCTCCTGGCTCTTCATCTAGATGTTGTTCATAGTTGCGCGAAAGCCCATATTGACATGAGCACCCTTGCAGGGGGAAATAATTGTCAACATCTTTTGCATCAGGTGGCTCTCATAGGCTGTTGATTGTCTACAGGTTAGACATTGTGGGGTACACCATATATCCTCCAACAGCAGTGTGCTCTGTAAGACTCCAGGTACCCAGGGAGTGGGTAAGATGCATATTCTTATCTACTGCTGCATGTCAAAACATCATTAGTGACCGTAAGGCCAATTTTCATTTATTGGTGAATTTTGGGGTTTAGAGTCTGAAGTGGGGTGTGTGTGTGTGTGTGTGTGTGTGTGTGTGTGTGTGTGTGTGAGAAAGAGGGAGAGGGAGAGAGAGCACGCCTTGAAAATGCAGTTGAGCAAAAGGTGTTTGGGAGAGAAGAGGGAAAAGCTGATTCCTATTTCTTTTTATTATTGCAAAACTAGAAAGGAAAGAAGAAAATCTTGAAACAAAATGTTGTAATTGCTTTTTTAAAACACTTTAAAGCTTCAGCTCTGTTTAGGAGATCACTGGAAGGTTAGATCTGTTCTTTTATTTAATCCAAACAAATTCATTCTTGGTCCTGATTTTCTAGCACACTATGAAATGTCTCTGATGATTCTGATATAAGTCCCTTATTACCTAATTGCTTTTCCATAAGGCTTTCACCTGATAATTTGGATATTGTTACAGCTGCTAAAACCTGATAATTCTTCTTCACTAAAATATACCTGTATTTATTATTACCTGTGCTATGGGAACAGCTTAAGGTTTAGACCGAAATCAGGTCCTCATTAATGACTGCTGCTGCAGGCACACCATGAGAGATGCTCAAAAAACTCAGGCAATAGAGGGTGGAGGGGAGTGGGTTAAAGAGAAAGAACATCAAGGTCTTGCAGAAGGCCACTCTAGAACTCATAAGTGGAGACTAAGATAGGACGCTGCTTCCTGTTGCAATCCTACAAATAACAGCCAGTTACTCAGACTAAACACTACGCAATAAACTTACAAACTTGTTGGATTTGGATTTTTTTTTTTTTTTTTTATGTCTCTTTGCATTTAAATTTGTACAGGGCTTTACATGACCTGGTGAGGAGAAGGTGTCTCCTTGGGCTGCTCTGTAGGTAATGGCTCTCTCAAGCATGCAGTTCATTAGCAGGGTTATTAACAATTTTGGTAATTGAACAAAAGTTTGCTGAACTGGTCATTCAGCACATTCTTCTCATATCTCTCTACTGCAGCTAAGGTTCCAGGAAAAGCTTTTTCTTGGATCCATAAGAGTAATAATGGGCCCTTCATAAACATATTTATTGGTGGGCATATCCCAGAGAAGACTGGAAAGTTCATTACAATAAGCACCTCTGTAAGAGTAACCGTAAAGCTTAGTGTTTATGACCAGGATTTCAGCATGCAGAGCCAGAAGCATAGTTCAGAGCACAAAACACTTTATCTAAAATGTTCAAGTGCAGTTTGTCAGTCTGTGTAAGACAGCTCTTTGTGCCCTGCCCAAAGTGGGCTAGACTCTTCTGTAGTTTTGTTATTGCCTGGCTTTTAACTCAGAATCTTGCCTGGACCTATGGATTGTTCTTCAGAATAATGTAGTGTAGTGTATTGGTCAGATGCAAGGTCTTACAGAGAAGTTGAAGCTTTTTGCAGGCAGGCCTGCCTCCGTTTCCTTTTAACCAAAGGGAATTTATGAAGCCCTACTTTTTTTTTCTTTTTTTTAGTGATGCAAAAATAATCAATTTATTACTCTCAGCACCATCTATCTATCTTCGGCCTGCACAAGAGATTGCTCTTTCCCTAGAGGTTGACAGGCCATATATGCAGGGAGTCGCCAAGCTTCCTGCAGAACCAGTGAAGTAAGATTATATGTACCTCCTGCAAAGAAGGGGAGATGTAATTCTCCACCCAGATTCTGATAGAGACAATAAACTTGCTTTCCCTTAGCCTCAGCACAGCAGCTGACAGGCACTGTGGGCATTTGCAGTGGTGCGAGGAAGAGGAAAGATGGGCACTTTGGGAGCTTCTCTGGTGATACAGTTATTATATGCTCAGTTACCGATCACAGATTTCTCTGAATCCCCTGGCTTATCAGTTATTTCCAATTGCTCTTATAATTTAACACCCAGTGTTTCTTTATTCATTTTCCTGTGTCGCTAGTGCCTGGAAAGCAGTTAATCACTTGTTGGTTTCTTTGGAAGGCAGAGTGGGTGAGACCTCACAGTGTCCTGATATGCATGTTGCCTCCCTGCTGAGCTGCTGTATGGAAAACTGTGGACAAATTATGAATGCTCTGGGGGAGCATTTGCACCCCTGGCTAACAGTGTCTGGTGGCTCCCTCCATGAAGAAGTGATTATGTGGGAGGAGGAAAGCAAACAAAACAGGTCTGGGACTCTTAGGAAACTGGAACCTGTCCAAAGAGTTGTTATGTATTTAGGTAAAATGAACATGATATTTCTGGTTTCTACACAAGAGCTAGTCTGGCCAGATTGAAAAGAAAAACAATATATAGTGTGAAGGCAATATATTTTCAGCTTATCAAGAAACTGTAGGCCTGAAGGACAAATGTGTAGAACTATCACAGCTGTCTGCAGTGCTCTACATGCAGCTCACGCTCTCTGACGGACACAATTATTTATCGTTTGTTTTTATGATAGCACCTAGAGGCTCCCACTGTGATCCAGGTGCTTTTGCAGGGAGAAGTACTATCATGACTAATGTGTGCAATTGAGCCCCCATGCAGTTTCTCAGCTTGGCTCACACTAGCTCACTCCATCCGATGCTGTTGGCACCGAAGGAGACTTGATCACGCAGTTGCTGTCTGCGCTGCTTGTCCAGAAATGCCCTCTGGGATAGGCTTTTGACCGCAGAGATCCAGATCCACAGCTTGGTAGCATGGCCACAACGAAGGGCAATGGGAATCCCTCTCAGTATAGCGTCAGTGATTTGTGCAGACTCTCCAACCTCTCTTAAAGCAAGTCAAATGCAAAGCTGCTGAAAAAAAAAACTATCTTTGTACATGTAACTTTGACAGATTTCCCAAAGTGGATTTGGAATTTGTATTCTCTGTCCTATAGCACCCTCAATAATTCTCACCTCCTCAAATATCAAGCTTTTCCCTACCACATACTAGAGATTTAGCAGCAAAAGGCTGGAGGGAAGGCCTCATGTTACCAAGACTTTAACAAATTATACTACAGAGCATTAACTGGTATGCCATGAAGTATTATCATAATTAATTGCAACTGAACAGCAGTTGTCAAATAAGTGAACAAAGTACATTTCATGATACATTATTCCTGCCTTTTTTTTTTTCTTTAATTGTTTGTCCTCTTATTTGTTAGGCTAAAAACAATCAGTCATTTGCAGTTAGTCTTTTTCTAGTCATTAAGGTTCTACTGCAACCATGGAGTTGTAAGATGGCTGGTGAGCCAATGTACTAAAATCAGTTACTAATAAGTAGGAAAGAATTACCAAAAATGGCCAAGTGATAGTAACATTCAGTTTAGGATCATTTTCTTCTTTGGCCTCTATGGCAATAATATAGAACAACAATGTGTTAAAATGTTAGCAGGGTGGACTGTACTATGGCAGTCCCACTTTTTCTTTAAGAAGTGAAAAGTTGCAGAAGTGTGTGTATGGCATGTGAGGAAGAAAAGCAGTGATCCCTTGAGTGAAACAAGACTTTCCTCCACATACAGGACTGAAGATCTTTGCAGATAATGTGTTATTTGACCTTCCTAAGGTCTTCTGAATGTGACCTTCAGCTGCCAAATATTGGCAAAGCTTTGCTGAACCTACTGGACTTCATCTGATTTACTCAGGTTACAAAGCTTGTGCTTCAATTGCAAATAGAGAAAAGAAATTGTGCCTTGTAGTCAATTTGGTGGAAATCATCAGGTATCTGTGTCCCTTTTTGTGAGTGTGATTGAGTTAAAAATGGTCTCATTACCTTCTAAAGCAAAAATCGAATGGCTGAGCATTTACCTGATGGAGCAGGAGGTTGTTGTGCACAGATATCTGCAAACTATACACATGAAACCAGGTCTTCAAGTGTGTGTGCACCCATGTGCAGGGCTAGCGTGCATGTGCAGCTCTAGATGTGCCTTCATGAATAGGTGTCTAAGTGGGTAATTTAAGCCACGCATTTAAGTCAGGTTTGCTCTCGCCAAATGAGAAATTGTCCCTGAATTTCAGGACTTGAAGAAGTTATTCCCCAAACCAGATCTGCCTAATGCTTTAACTGCTCTCATAGTAACGCAGTGTTCAAGGAAAAAGGATTAATGTTTTAGTGCTATCTTATTTCCAGGAAAATATAAATGTCTAGCTGAAGGAAGTGCTCCCTGTTCTCAGCCACTGACATCTTTCCTCAGACAGGTCCACAGGTCTGCTGCAGATCCGTGGTGGGGCCTCGTCCTTTTGAGGAAGGAGCAAGGAGACTTGGCTTCGTTTCTGTTGCTTAATGTCACGAGGTGGGCACTGTAATTTTCTTCAGGCAGATGCTCCTGTCAGTTGTTTTGTTTCCCTGCCAAGATGCATGTTACTTCTGGGAGCCCTTAGGGGTCCATTTACAAGGGATAATTAATTAAATTAACAGCCTTTTGGAGGCATGCTGAAGATTTGTGTAACAAGTACACTTTGAAACAAGGCACTGGATTTCAGCAGCCTTTGGTAAACAATGTGCTGGTTAAAGCTCTCTTGGCCATGTCTTTCACTGGTATTAATCAGACAGCAGTCAATTATGTCAATTTACCCTATGCAAGGACACGGCTCCCATTTTATTCTTCCTCTTTTGTATTTGCTTTCTCTCTTTTAAGTATAAAAAAATCTGTTATTTCATGCGTACCAAAGCCCAAAATCTTTAACCACTCCTTGTCAGCATGATTTTGCATTGATTGTTCATTATATTTCATATAATAGAATTACGTCTCATTAGGATAATCTCTTTCCCCATGAGCCTCACTTGTTCAGTCTCTTCCTGTCTCTCCACTTTGTCCCATGTTCTAATTGAAAAAAATCTACTATACATGTCCATTCTTGACTCCTTGTAAGACAAGAAGAATAAACATGGAATGGAAAAAATTGCACTGAATATCACTTGCCATTTTAGATTTGAAACCAGCACCAACTATCCAACAGCCTCTTGTTTCTGCAGTGATGGCCATGGTTAGTTATAATTATCCATGGCCTTCCGTACCAGTCAGGGTCACGGATCATAGCTCTGGAGCAAGACAACCTATTCAGCAAAAAGGTCAATCAGCTATAGAAGCCATTTCTTCTTCTGTTCAGCTGAAGGTAAAAGAAAGTGTGAGGTGCTCTGCATTTCAATGAACTCCATGCTGAGAGCTGTTTCACCAATTGCTGCTGTGCTACAGAAAACTGTCTTTTTCATTCTTGAAGTTGTTATGAAATGTAAAGATGCGCAAAACTAAATGGTATAACATAACGGCATAACGTTTTCTCAAGTGTCACTTGAAGTTTTGGCAAAACTTAAGATAAACCTTCACGTAAAAGTTCTCTGGAACTACTTGCATATCACATTAGGGTAGATATTATACACTTACGTCCCTCTGAATGACCTAAGTGAGGGAAAAAGAGGAGGTAATATGGCCTTTTTCTTCTTACCGTAATTATCCATGAAGAAATATTCTTATGGCATGGGCTTGATTCTCTCATTCTACCACATTTATTTCAGGCTCCCTGCACTTAGGCTTACATTTGGAACAAGAAGATTAGAGTATTATTCAGATAACAGTAGCAGATTACAGTGAGACTTAGCAGCTTTTAACCACTGAACTACCCTGCTTTTCCTGACTGGCTAAACTAAAAATAGTCCTGGATAGGCCCAGGTTAGCAGGGGAAAAATTCTGACAGTTCTTAGTATGCAATATTTGCTCACGTTGTGGAAAAAATGTTCAAATGTGTGTTGAAATAGATTGATGTCACACTGTATGAGAGCTGGGATCAGAGTGAGAACTTTGCCATCTAACAGATGGCCAGTATGCATGTCTACTGGAAGGTATTGTAATGTTAATATTTCTTGGACTGAGGTTAAAGTTTCTTTAATTAGGATTTTTTTTTCTCAGAAGGATCTTCAGATACTGTACACCAATAAGGATATTGAGACATCGGGAGGTTATACCTCACAAAACTGTTCTAGGCTGTGTCAAGACCAGTAGTACACTCAGATCTTGCTACTCTATGCATCCTATGATAAGTAACAGACAGAACTATGTCTGCTTTCTCATGCCTGCATGGTGCTTGGTGATTATACTGAAATCCCTATGATCTTCTCTACACATCTCTCATATCAAAGGTTCAAAAATACAGGCCACACTGCTGACTGAAAAAGAGAGTTACTGGGAAACTAATGATGTGGGATCAATTTCTTTAGCATTAGTGATGTTTTCATTATCACCTCACAGCTGGGTGACTCTGCTGTTATGATATAAATAATCTGCCACAATAAAAGTGAAAGAAAGCCAGCTATACTGGGAAAAGACTTAGGATGCAAGCCACATTCAAGTCTAATGGAGACGTACAGGCAAATGTACATCTTGTGCTTGATGGACAGGCTAGAAAACCAGGACTCCTACAGGGCATTTCTCTGTCCACTCTGCATTCAGGCAGAGTGAGCCATGAGACAGTGACATAGACAATGAATTTGGAACTTGTGCTCTCTCCCAAAGCTTCTCTTCAAGTTTGCCCAAGTAATTAATTTATCTATGATCTCCCTCTAAAATAGAAACCATTGCAACATTCAGGAGCTGTGATTTATTGGGATCAATAAAGTGCTTTTCAAATGAAGCATTATTATCAGAACATCATTTCTAGGCCTTCTCCAGATGCTCTGTCCGGACTGCTTTTAAAGTCCAGGTGGTGTGTTAGCTAAAGTTGTTCAAGGAGACTACAGATTTTTTTTTTTTTTTTTTTTTTTTTAATGCTAAGGTGGTCTCAGCAGGTTGGCAGGAAAGCATGGTCTATCAAATGTCCCTAAACCTCAGTGGACAGAGTAACACCTTGGGCTGTGCATCTGCAACTAAGAGTCCTCTTGCCTTCAAGACTTCTCCCTAAAGTAAGTGTCTGAGCTACAAACACATCAGATCATAACTAAGGCATGTTTTTGCTATTCTGAGGGCTAGGAGCCCCAAGCTAGGATTTTTTTTTAGGATTACTATTGTGTTCTCAGCCCCTCTGCAAGCTCAGATTTGCCACAGCTGGGAAACTGAACCCCTTTCCCTTGCAGCCTGTAAGCTGCATAGCAGTTGGAGCTTCTTCCTTGTAGAGAACAGCTTCCCCTCCTTGATACAAAGGTAGATTCATCTTTTAAAACTGACTAGAAGACCACAGGGCTGGAATCAGTTGAGGACAATTTTACCTTCAGCATATAATTTCTTCTTCCACTTCTCTTGCCGTGCTGCTTTAGGGCTTGGTGAAAGGGTAGAGAATGTGTCTGGGACCTGCAGCATTCATTTATTTTCATAAAGGAGTCAAAATTCCATCATTACATTTTCATCTACAAGCTATCTGGGCTACGGCAATGCCCAGAGTGGGGGAGGCGAGCTCCCTCAGTCTCAGAGGCGCTTTTTGTAGTTAAAAGTTCACTGCAGAAAATTTGATTCTTAATAAATGGGAGCCTTCACCACTTTAAATCATTTTTACAGTAATTGCTGAAGAAAATATAATTGTTACAAACTGGTCATTTGTTACTGAGAAATCTCATTAAAGTGACTCTATTCTGGAAGGTGGGGGAGGGGAGGGGAGGAGAGGCAAAGGCTTGACAAAGGGGTGGGAGAGAAGGCTCTTAATTACAGATTGATTATTTCCTGTGATTGAATGAGGAACATAATCAGCTCATCCTCTCTAGTGGGGCAGCTGGGAGCTACAGGGAGCTTTTGTCTTTCTTGACCTGTTAGTGTGGCATGTTAATGGCATGGTGGCTCAGAGAAAAGATGGCAGTGCTGGAAAAGCAGATATAGATGAAGATATGGATCAGGGCTGCTTCCCTGTCATGGGAGTCAACGTCTGGACCAGCAATTTAATGCAGTGCTCCCTCACTGCCACCTCTGTGTTTCACGCTGAACTAACCCCACAGCTCTTTTCCCATTCTACCAGTGTATTCACTCTGCAGCTGAACAGGCCCATGCTTGGGTGGACATACCCAAGCTGGCTCAGATGCTGCCTGCGGGGTAGCTACCATGGCCCAGAGCTCAGCCCAGGCTTGCGTGAGAAGCTGGGAGAGTATTTGATTTCTTTTCCTGTGCCAAGCTCCTAACTATCTTGGAGCTTCTTATTGTCTGCCCTGTTAATGCCAGTCACACTGATGGCTATAGGTGTGTATTTACATTAAATATACAGGGCAGTAATACTTTGAACAGGGGAGTTCCTTTAACCTGGGGGCTGTCAACATGGTGGCAACTGCCACGTAAACTAAGGCAAGGCCTAGATACTATTTCTGAGAAAGATAGCTGCAATGTGCAAAAAGCACGGGGCTGCTAAAGGGGATGTGATTTTTTTTCCTCCCTCCCTTCCTTCCTTCCATTTCTCTAAGAGTAAAATGCTATGTGTTTTGACACTAAAATGGAGCAATTGTTTTTGTAAACTGATTTTTTCTAGTTTTAGGCCTTTTTAGTCATTTCTTATCTCAGATCCTTAAAGAAAAAAAATGCTGAAACATGACAAATTGATAGACCATAATGATCTAATAGTGTGTTGTATTTCTGAGAAAGAACAAAAGGAAAGAAGCAAGAATCTTTAAGGATTTCAAGAAAATGTATCCTGGACATATAGATTGTTTTTTATCATCACTAAGAACAATACCTAGCATTTATCCAGCATAATTTCCTCTATGAAGATCCCAAAACTTTTTGTACTTGCAGGTGAAGAAGGCAGTTCAAGTATTTAAGTTTTTATTTAACAGTGCAATCAAACATTAGGGGAATACAATTCTTGGTCCAATTACTAACACACACTTAGGATTTTGGGCAACAAAGCCCCCATAAAAAATGAATAGCAGCTCGAGCACTTAACCAGCCTCAAAGGAACAATTATCTTTCATTCATAGGTTAACACATTTTGCTAAACTATAAACAGCAACAAAAATAATTTCTGAATAAAAATCTAAATCATTTGTATTGACAAAAATAAAGCTTTGGCAGTTTTGATTTTTTTTTTCCAGATGCTTTTCCTGACTGAAACTATTCCCTAAGCTCCCCTTGATTTTTTGAAAATATTTCCTGCTGTGATAAAACTGTTCCTATTCTAATTTTGGCTGCCTCTCACAAAAAGCTGAAATTTGCTCAGCTCTGGGATTGTACTTCTTGTCCCATTTTACAATGTAAGTAACTGAAGTACAGAAAAGTGATTTGCCCAACCTTATGTTATAAGGAGGAGGTAAAATGGAAAAAAACAGTGCAGAACCCCTAGATGCTGGTCCATACTGAAAAGAATTGTATATTTCAAGGAGCTGCATTAACTTTGGGATACAAGCAACTGCTCCTCAAAGCTGTTTGAGAAATCCTTTGGCCTGCTTGAAATATTCTGAACATTTAGTAGTAAAGTGGGGCTGAGCTGTGAAGTTTGGATGGGCTGGTGTTTTGTAGCCATGGGCTATTTCCAAGAAGTTATGTGGGATTTACCACTATTATTTAGGGAAGAAAATAGGCCTTTCAAACATATGTAAATATATCTTTAAGGCAACACTGATCTGAGGTTGTAAGCTTGTGCTGATAGCACTGGTACAGGCTTTCTTATGAATGATGATTTTGTGACTTGTGACAGTCAGAGGTGGGAAATCCTGCGGCTGGCAGTGCAGCTGGGTCACTTGTGTGCTTGCTGTGTCCGTCAGAGAACCAGCAGTAGGGTAGCACTGCCCTGAGAATTAACATGCACTTAATGTCTTTCATGTAGCAGCACTGACAGCACAGCAGTGCAGCAGGGGAATGTATGTCAGTGCAGTCATATATTTGTGTGCTCTGCTGTGCATACTGCTCTGTCTGTTGTCTGAGGTTCAAGTTTCATCTCAGCTGTGACAATCCTATCTGATCATTAATAATACAATAATGAAATAGCAACTGGAGAGACACTTGGATAATCATCTGAGCAAAGGCTCATTAGTGCTGCAGAACAATCGCTGCCATGTAATAACAGATCCCAGGAAATTTCAATTAAAGCTGGAACTCTATTGCAATTTCATTTTATTTCCAGCCAGACAGCGGATGGTGTAATTGCAATCAGCCAACTCAGTGCAAGCTTCTCTACCTCAAACATTCCCACGGGGATGGAGGTGGGCTGGAAGCCTGGATTTTTTTTTTTTTTCTCCTGCTTTTTGCCTTTTGTGTCACTATTATCTTTGCAGGGCCCATGGTAGTAAATGTTGTTCTCCTCAATATCATATCCTGTTCTACTGTTGTTCTGATTAGGCTAAATTGGGATTTGGAAAATTCTTCCAATGCTCTGTTCTACAGAGAGGCTCTGGGTGGAAGAACAGCAGGGCATCAGTCAGGATATGGGGCTAGAGTCAGAGAGCAGGCTTCTAGTGACAGTCAGGTTTGTTGCCTGCTGAAGTTCAGATTTTGGTCCTGCAGGGATATTTAGCCTTTTGTGCTTGAGGAGGCGATATCTCCTCAAGGACCTGCATCCAGGTCCTTGTTTCTTTTCTCACTCCATCACATTGGCCACGGACCACAAATTTGCACTTGTTCAGGAGAGAACTGGCCTCCTTTACTTGTCCTCTCACCTTTGAGACAGCACTGCCTGCACTAGGGTGGGATGTAAGCCGGTTCGAATCTCCACCTACCTTTCCATACTATGTCCTTTGAGCAGTAGAATTGTATGCCCTCACTGATACAAAGTAGAGGTCCTAAACCCTTCTGTTCATTCACATCTGTAGTATTTTGCAAGGATATTAGCTGGCAAAACTCCAGTGTGAGTAATTGCTTCTTGCCACCCAATTAAAATTTCCTTTGCACTTTCAAATAGACGTTATATTTCCCTTGGTTTCCTGGCCTAACCCCTTCTCTCATATGTGTGTGTGCTGTTTTAAATATTTGCTGTGCTCAACCCCAGGAGATGGGATGAATGACATGAGTAAGGTATATGCGTGTATATACATATGCACACAGTTCCTCATGCCTCAGGGGTGCTATTTGTCCTTTGTTTTTAAGAAGCTTGCAGGCAGCACGTTGTGCTGGGTGCCACATGGGGCTGAGCTGCCAGGAGGACAAATGTCCCCCAGTGCTCTGGGAGAAAAGGAGCATGGGGGCAAACACGAGGGAAATATTGGCTGCCCAGTCCAGTGACTAAAATCTTGCTTCACAGGTGAATCAATAGCTGGAGGAAATGCACAGCAAACTTGCTGTGGGAGGAGAAAAGGAGAGAGTAATCCCAGAACTCATAAATATCTAGATTTATTTTCAGAATTGATCATTTTATGCAAATGAAATGTGCTTTCTTAGTAGAGGTCTACTTAGCAGTCACCTGTGGAGATAGCTATTGTGAACATTTGGAATAGAAAGCAGCTTCTGTTTTAATGGTTTATCAAAAACTTTTTTTTTAAAATCACATTTTCCTATAAACAGAGATTTCTTAGAGATCTCTTAAAGCAGAACAACAGGTTAATGTGCATGCAGCAGAAAGAAATATTTAACCAGGCTCTACCACGGTTTGGCTTGTATCTGGAGATGCGAAATTAAGCCTCTTGGCATTGTTGTTACCTAGGTCCAGATTTCCCTAATGTGTAGAATAGTTGTTTGTATCTCATGCTCTTTCCTGCAGTGTTTGCTAGCAGCCCTTTCTGGGATGAGGAAGGGGGTAGGCAGACCCACAGCCTGAGCCAGACCAGTCATTTTCCTGTTATTATGGTACCAGTGGAGGGGTCAGCAGAAGCTTGAGAGAGGCGTTGGCTCAAAGTATCCCTGCACATTTATGTGAAAGCTAAAACTGGATCTCCTGGGCCTCAAAAGTCTTAACAGCAAGGAACCACAGCCACAGAGAAATGAAAATTAGTGTTTGTAAGGACTTGAAAATCGTTGAGAGGAATGTTTCCAAAAATTGAGCAGCACATTCACTGAATTCTTGCTTTTGTTCTCAAGAGAAACATGTATCTCTCTGTATCTCTCTGTCCTTCCTGAAATTTAGTCCTTGCCAAGGTCCCCCTGGGGAAAATTCCTTGCCAACCACAACCATCTCCGTCAGCTGCACCCTTATAACCTGGGGGAAAATTCCATTCCAACTTCAGATCTCTGTGTGATTCACTTTCTCAGGTACTGGACTCTTCCCAGTTAAGTTTCCACCCTCTTTGCAGCTTTTCACCTTTTTTCTCCCCAAGCGTGGTCTCAACAGACCGTCCAGTGGATGCAGAACCCACTGATGACTTCTCTCCATTGGCTCTGCCTAGGTGTTGAAAGACTCTGCCTCCTTCCTACCTACTGCTGCCCGAAAAGCTGTAGAAGTGAGGCAGCAAGAGGAGACAAGAACGTGTGATAAGTGAAAAGGAAATGTACCTCAGGGAATGAAAGGCAAGGGACAGTACGTGTTGCATGGAAGAGAACAAAGAGCATTCCCAAAAGCATCCTGTCAAAAAGAGAAGGAGTTTCTGCCAACCATCAGGTTCACTGAGGCAGGGAGAGGATGCTAGGGACACATCAGGGGAGTGAGACTGCATGGGCTCAAGGAGGCACATTGGCTGGGTCTGTTTTTGCTAGCTAGGGTCTTGGCAACACAGACCTTGTTCCTGCAGCCGCACCTTCAGGACCCCTTATCATGCAGGAGAACAACCCTTCCCTGCATGCAGTCTCTGTACCCCAGCTTGCCTTGGAGTAGTAGGTGATGCAGGACTGTTTTCTTCACTTATTTCATGCTGTGTCTGTCCTCTTGCTGTGCCAGGTAAAGCCTTGTACGTTCTACCTGCCTGCTGAATCGTATCTGTCTCTGACAGGTTTCTTCTTTTACATTTTGGCAGTGCTTGTAGGACTTGTCATGTCAATAAAGTGTTTTCCTAATTTGAATTTATGTGAGCATTTGTGCAGACTTATCCATGTGTAAGAGCATCTGCATGTGAGAGAGTGTATTGGTTTAAAAAAGAGGAATGCACATCTACTTATTAATAACCAGAGGTTGTGGTGAACACATTGGCACACCTGTGCCCCTGTGCTAATCTTGTTTTATTGATCCACTGACTTGTACAGCACCCTGCACGCTGGTGCAAACGGATGTTTCTTGTTAACATTTTTCAGATGTGACAGCAGGTCCTGTTGAGCAACCCAGGTTGCTTAGCACCTCCAGCAATCAAGAAATGTGGTCCAATGACCACAGCAGCAAAATGGAGCTGCAGGGCATGGTCACAGACAGACTTCCCTGGCAGCAAACCCTGCCTAAACTAAACCCTGCCTAAAACTCCCCTAAAGGCTTGGTTCTTCAGCTAAGAACAGCGGCAGATTAAGGAGCGCTGAGGTAAGGGGAGAGCTAATGATATGGCGATGTCTCTGACTTTTGTCTCATTTTCCAGTACTTGTCTTGCACTCAAATATTTCTCTAATTAGCTGCAGGTTCTCTCTCTTTTCTTCTGATCTTGCTATGGTCTGCTGAGATCATTAATAAGCTTAATGGAGAAAATATGCTGGTTTTGTGATTTTCCTTCTTTTTTTTTTTTTTTTTTGTTAACCTTTTCAGGGATGGGGATGGAATTACCTAAAGGAGAGAAGGCAAATCATGTTGTTTTCCTTGTTTTCCCATTTCCTTCCCTTTCTCTAGATCTTGAGAATAAGGATAAGAAGGTGTTTCTTGCTCTGCCCTTTCATCCACCTATTTTTCTGGCTTCACGTCCATCTATTGTTTTTTCCTTAGGGTTTTGTATTTTAGATTTCTTGCTCAATAAAAGAGGAACAAAGCTGTGGAAAACCAGATTGTAGAAGGCCAGTATATCCCTTGGGTCCAAGGAGAAAGCCTTTTTGGTGCCTGGAAGCTGTTTTGTTGCCAAAGTATGAGGTTAGAGCACAAACATTAGCCAGTCTAATACTGCAAACAGCATCAGGACTGCGTTATGGTGGGGAATGTGCTGCTTTGTGAAGATAACTGACTGGCAGGTCTGCAAATGACAGAGTACCTTCTAGCAGCACGCTGGGGACATTGGCCGGGCACTGACATGGACGGGAGGGCCTCTCCTTGAAATCCCATTTTGCCACAGTTCAGCACTCCCTGCCATTCTTCTCCAAGATCACTGAGGCTTTGGTTAGGAGTTCTGTGAGCGTGCCAACACCAGGTGGGACAGCTGCCTGCACTGGGTTCTTTCACGGAAAATGGCGAAAGATGTTCTGTTTTGCACAGCAGCAAGTCTTACAAGTACCTTCATCTAGGACAAGCCAGAGAAACTGTGTTTACGCTCTCCAAACCGCCAGCTGCTGACCCTTGCTCTCATCCCCACTGCAGAATAGTGTGTGGTTCTGTTTTGCTCTGCATTAAACTAGAAAACAAGTATCCCACGTGAAAACAGGTCAACTCCAGATTTGCTTCTAGAATGCATGGATTCACTGAGTTGTCTAAATTTATACCAGGGATAGATCTGGTCCAACCATATGTCCCAGAGCTAGCTTGCTTTCCTCCTACTTTTAGAGACTGCTAATGAATCACTCTCCCCCTCAGAGAGTAAGCAATATGTTAAAAATAGGACTGTTCATCCCAAGAGGATGAGTGTTAGTGGCAGAACAGAAGGGGAGAGAACGATAATGGAAATCTATGTGCGTCAGGACCTGATCCATGCTATCAAAATCAATAGGAGTTTTTCAGAGTCATGAAATTTGAGGTCTAGAACATGTTCAATCGAGTTCTCAAAGTATGTGAGGTCACAAGTTCTTCTTGTTTTGTGGTTTCTCTAAATTTTCTCTGACATTCTGATTTATGTCTATTAGCAAGTGTAGAAGTTGGAATAGCTAGGGAAACTGCCTACTCTTATTTAGCAGAGCATCCCAGAGAGCCTGAATCCCACAAGCCTGATGTGAAGGGAGGGGAGAGCCCTCACTGTGAGCTGGGGAGCAGAACGAAGGTGGAATGAAGGATAAGCAAGCTGACAGCTTCACAAACAGGCACCATGCTTGTTAACTCCTAGATCATCCTGTCCTAATTATTATAATTAGTGATTTGATGAGGATCTGTCGACATAATGTCCCTCAAGGGAGTAAAGTGAGGAGGGTTGCCCAAACCATGAGGTTATTAAACACAGTGTTTTCTAGATAAAACAGTACAGGGCAAAAGTGAAGGCAGGACCGAGAGCCTGATGTGGCTGGATGTTAGACTCTGCATACAGCTGGCGATAAAAAAAAGAAAAAACGCATCTTAGGAGCTTACAATCCAACTCTGCATCAAAATTTCAGTGATGATGGGAATAAAGGAGAGACTTATGTATCTACCAAAAGCTCTTACCACTGAAATTGTTGCTGATGTGAGTTGTGGGTGTTTTAAATTCAGAGTGTAACAGGAATTTTCTTAGGGCTGTGATGTATATTCTCTGAATCTTAGCTCCTGATGTAATTCAATCAAAGAGGAACCAAGCGGGAGGTGGGGAAAAAAAAAGAGACATAAATCCTTAAATTCCATATAAAATTAGATAAAAGGGAATGGCTTAAAGAATTTTATAGAACCTTATCAGGGATTTTTTTTTTTTTAATGGAAAAGAAAAGGAATTTAGCACACATTCTCTACTTTTCTCATCAAAACATCAGAAATTCCAGTTCAGGAACTGCTTGAAGCCATTTTCTAAGGGTCACTAATAGGGAAGAAATATCTGAAAAGGAGAGGTAGAGAGGAAGGCCAGCCATGTAGAGTCCCCAGCATCCTCTAATCACATTTTCCTCTGCTTGCCAAATATCAAACAGAAAGAAACGTTTGAAATAATACATCCATTAAGAAAACTTCAGTGCCTGTCAGATTTTGCTCTGAGAGGATTGTGCTTTGTTACACAGCAGTAAGGTTTTAGATTCATGAAATTCCTTTGGAAGAAGTAAAATAAAAGGAGGTAGAAAGAAAACATGCCTCTTTCACGCCCAGGAATGGGGCTGGGCAAGCAATTAAAATTCTGCCCTGCACTAGCTTTCAGCAAAGGACGCAGGTATGAACAGGTTGGTCTCCACATCTTTCAAGTGACTGTTCATACATAGTTTGGGGGTATTCAGTAAGAGAGAGGAAAATAGATTCAGTTGTAATGAAAGAACATGAAAGTGTTGAGGATGTATAAGGCTGCAGTAATTTGAGGCGCTGGCAGTAGCCATGCCTGCCAGGAGAGGCAGCTATCCCTATAGTGGCACCAGTTTGGCCAGGAGACAAAGTCCCGGAATAGCTGCTGTGAGGAAGGAATGCCCTGGGAGTAACCCTGGAAATGTCAACCTCGCTTTCCTGAATTCTGACATCTCTGTACCAGGGTTTTGGGTCCAAACTGGAGCTCTGCCGACCTCCCAGCAGTTCTTCCAATCAAGACAACAGTGAGACCATAGCTGCTTTCTGGGTAGAGAGACGGAGAGTCGGATGGCTATAGCCAGTCTGGGTCCTACCACACATCTCGCCCCATTGCCATCTTCTGATCCTTCATTCAGTGATCTTCCTGATCCTTGGCACCTAGACTGCTTCTTGTCAGTGGTTTCAGACATTCAGTATTTATCTTCAAGGCTTGCCTGCCTGTACAGCTCCATCTCTCTGATGGTAGATAAGAAGAGCTGTCCTCATCACAGGTTAAATAGATGTTCTCTCCAAGCTTTTGAGATCCTTCAAGGAAAGATTGTAGAAGTGCTCTGCTCTGTTATTGTTATGAGCATAATCAGGCAAATCAAAGCCCTGAACATGCACTGAAAATACAAAAAGCTCTGAGGATGAAAGGCGTTGTAGAAATGGGCTATGAATTTTTACTATAGATTTATAAATGCACCTTTTCTGTTTGAATAACTCTGTTTCCCTGGGAATCTTTTCCTCAGAGTTGTACCTTAGCCACTTTGGACAGAGTCCAGCACCACGTCTCCCTTCTTGCTTTTGTTATTTCAGTCAGATTCTGTCAACACATGAGTCTTAACAGCCTACGCAGGCAGGAGTTTTATTTAACATAATGCCTTTTCCTCATCACCACCATTTTTCGTTTAATCTTTCAAAGTCATAATTATCTAATACCAATGTTCTCATCATTGCAGTGTTCACAGGTAGACAATGGGGATATGCCCACAGAGACAAGGATTTTGGAAGTTAATACACTACTTTTCAGGATTGATTTCAGCCTTATAGTTGCCAATAGCCAGAGGGACCCATCTGTTTAAAAATATCAGAAACTAATTTCCAAGGGAGGGAGTGAAGAGGATGGGCCTGGCCTCTTTTCAGTGTTGGCCACAGACAGAACTAGAGGTAATGGCCACAAATGGAAACACCAAAAACTTTCAGGTGTAAAAAGAATTTAAGGAAAAGTTTCTTGACAGTGAGGGTGACAGAGCACTGGAACAGGTTGCCAGAGAGGTTGTGGAATGTCCTTCTCTGGAGATCTTCAAAACCTGCCTGGATGCCACCCTGTTTCACATGCTCTAGGTGTCCCTGCTTGAGCAGGGCGGGTTGGACTAGGTGATCTCTAAAGGTCCCTTCCAACTTTAAGGATTCTATGATTCTATGATTATTCAGCTGTAGGGTTGAGTGAAGTTGTCCTTCATACGTCTTACACACCTGCGTATTCTTTTAAGCTTTGTTGTTTTGCTATGTCTTAAAAACACCAAGTGAGGTTTTATAGCCATTTAAGAAGGGAAATAAGAGGAGAATGACTGTGTTTGGCAACTGAGAAAAAGACTCTAGAAACGGCATCCAGGTATCCTAACATGAGATATTTGGGAAGTACGGGTGCCCCTTCTAACTTTCACCCTCTTCCAGAGTTCTCAGAGGAGGTGTTGGCCAGATCTACATCTGGAGAATAACACAGTAAAGAAAAAGGGCTATTTGTTTTGCAGCCAGTGAAACTCTATAAAGGCCAGATTAAGTTGTCTTCCTCGTCTAGCTATTTCATAGCTATGGACTCTGTTGGGGGGTTGCAGTTTTAAATGCCCCAACAGCTATGGAGGAAGCTGGATACTGTATCTGATATTATGAAATGACATAAGGAAATAAGCTGAAATAGGGAGAAGGAACAGAATATGAGGTTTTTTTACACTTTATTTTTTCCTGATTGAAGTTACAGATCTTTCCTGCAAAAATAATAGAAAAATTTGACTTCTGGCTAAACTGAATTCCAAATAAATGTTTCGTATCTCCCGAAATTCTTAGCATTCTTCCATATGGTATTGAGCCCACACACTTTCTATCCTAATTGGCTGCAATGCATTGCTGGGAGATGTGAAACATGACAGTAGCAGGTATGTGAGACTGGTCCATGAAGACCTGGTTTCACTGGTTTCTTGCAAAATATGATGCTGCTGTTGCTGGGGAATAGCTGGTCTGGCTACAGCTAAACCTGAGATCCATCTCGCATTTGATAGGAATATAAACCTGCATTAACAGAGATATGACAGATATGTTTTTTTGTTTGTTTGTTTGTTTTTTTCTGGGGAGGGAGTTGCTCATCCGAAGCCAGATACTTTCTGTAAAATTTCATTGGGTACCCCTATAAAAATGTAGGTAATAAACGTATCATCTCTTTTACATGAAATAGTGAATTATTTACTGGAAGCTGTGACTTAAAAGCTAGGTCTATTTAAAACCTCATGACATAGTTAGGTCTTCAGTACTAAGTGTTTTCAGTTTTCATTTGGAAAGTGTGGTGCTTAAAAGAAGAAGAAGGAAAAAAAAAAAAAAGAGAGAAAGAGCAAGTCCTGTGTGCCAAAGGTTAGCACAGGCCTAGGAGCAAGCTGTGTCTTTGGATAGTAAGATACTCTGTTTTAGAACTCATTGTTCCAAGTGCTCAGAAACATGCATCAGCAGCTGTCCCATCAACTTCAGTGGTCCTGTTCATCATGTGGCCTTTGCTCACTTGCCAGTGCAGACAGACCTGTGATTTTTGTGGGCTGCTGGGAGGCTCAGCACCCATAATTTATTTTTTTACTGACAACTCTTACTGTATTGCCGTCTGAATGCTCCTATCAGGACCCCGTGCTGATCATATGGTGCAGCCAAATATCCGTCGTCTTGCCATTGCACAGCACAGCAGGGTCAATAATTAAAGCCCTTTATTCTTTCCCCTGACATGGCCCAATAGCAGAAGTAAAAGGAGACTCCCACAGGCCACATGGAAGTTTGAAGTGACTGTTGGGCCCATTAATTTACTTCATGTGTTATCCAGCCAGGTGCAGAATGAGCCTAATTAAACTGTACTGGAGCCTTGGAGATGGGAAGGAAGAAGGTGATTTCTTTCTTTTTATCCCCCCAAAAACAGCCTCGCAACAGCCTCTGATAGGATTGAAAGTGAGTGGAAAAAGAGATCAGCTGGGCAACTGGAATTCACTTGAAAAGGACAGCAGGAAAAGAGTTTGTAACATTAAAATCCAAGTCCCTGACACCTGAAATTCCCACCCTTGATGGGTGACGGGTCTGCTTTTGAGGCTGCAACCAGTATCACTGCAAAAAGGCCAGGAAGGCAGCAGACAGCTCCAATGACAGTGATGGACTGAAATGAGCAACAGGAAAATGGAGAGGTCACCGCTACCATTTCTTTGGTGTCAGGCTGGGTTTCAGAGTCAGTTCCCTTGTTGTCTGACTGGGAGATGGAGATGTTCATGCCCTGCTCCGGCTGCTTTTGAAGCCCCAAGTAAAGTGATAGGACTTTTCATCTTGTCATATGTAGCTTATCACTTCCCAAGGTCTCAAAGCATTCTACAAACTCAGTTAGCTTTGCAGTCCGCTTTGAAGTCCTCTCTTCTTCTGGAAGGGAAGGGACATCTGAAATATTTAATAAAAAATCCTCTGTTTGCAGCAGTGTGATTTTTCAGGGCTTGAGAGAGAGAAAGAGAGCAAAACTGTACAGAAAACCCAGGAGTCCAGACTTTCCCTTTCATTCTCAGCCTAAATATATTCATGGAAAGTTTATGGCTACTTATTTTCACTCATATGTAACCATGCCTTTTGATGGGGAATTTTTTGCCTGTTTTAGTGTTTTGAATTTTGATCATAGTTCCTACCTGTTTTTCTTCTCATATATCCACCTTGCTTGTTGGGTCTTCATAGGCTGAATGCTGCACCTTTTTAATTTTCATGGATAGAGTGGAGACTTTGTGCTAAGTCCAAATGCAATGAAGCAGTTAGGGTTTAGAACAGGGAAAGGGAATGATGAAAAAATGATGTTTTAGGTGAGGAACCTTATTGTGGGGGGCAATGTTCTGCTGTCTTCCTGTAGATTCTCCAGTGGGCCAGGCAGCAACAACACAGTGTTGCAAGACCATTCAAAAAGCTAATGTATGACCAGGTTTAGCCCCCAGGTCAGCAGTGTGAAGAGGGTCCCACCATTTATATTCTTCCCCAGACACCTGCCATTGATCACCTTTGGGAGAATAGGAGTAGGCTAGGTCGATGTTTGTTTTTCCTAGAAGAGCTGCTCTTATGCCAGCAGTCCAAATGATATCCTGTATCAGCCTCAGGATGAGATAACAGGAAACTTTCTGTGATTCTTATTGAGTCATTTGAGCAAGCTGGGAAAAAAATAAATCAAAACCTGTGAATCATTTCATACAATTGAGAAGAAGAAGAAATGCCTTGAATCAAAAGGAAAAGTCACAAGCAAAATCTTTTTGGCCTCAGGAGAACAGTCTTAGAGAAACATCTGAGATGAGAGAATCAAAATGAAAATATTCAATTTGAGTGTTTCCCACCTGGAAGGGCTACTTTACTTCCTCTGCATTGTTTTCTGATGGGACCTGCCTAGACAACTCTAGAAATAATCCCCTAAAGGTGCAGATTTGCCACAGTTTTTTGATAGGTGAAGAGATGAGAAATGAGTCTGCAATCTCTTGACTAGCAAAACATGGCATATCCCCTCGTTCAGCTACTCTGCTATGTGCTGATGCTGGTAGGGCAGCTAGTCAGCTGTGACCTCTGGGTGGTTATAAACCTTGCTCAGGCAGCTGTTGGGGAAAAACATGGCAACTAAGGCATTGCAAAATGCTTTTATTTCTTTCCCTTCAATTGTTCGAAGATTCCTATGATTTGCGAGAATGGGGAGTGGCGGGGGGAGTTTACACTGTACTAGAATAATGTTCTGTGTCTGGTCCCAGTATGTCTTGTCAGCACAGATGCTTCTTTGTTGTTCTCCTTCTCTTGAATAACTTTCAGAAATAAATTGGGAATTGAGTGATTCACATCATTTAGAGCCTATTTTGCAAAGAGATGAGCACTTCTCTGGTGCTGCGTGGGTGGAATTCACACCTTTGCTGCTGTTTCCTTGCATAGTGGTGTGCACTAGCCACCACCAAATAGCGGCCTTCTTGACTGCACCTCTGCGCTGAGCCTGGTGTGCAGTCTTTGAGTGGCTGCCGTCAATCAGTCCCATTCCTCACCGTGTTTACAAATCCCCACTCACAGGCATGCATGAGAACACAAAGCCCTCAGGGAACACTTTACTTGACGTCTGCCAGACTTTTGCTTTTCTTCTGCAACATTTAGCTCCAATATTTCGTTTTATCACTCTCCAACTCTCTCTGTGAACCAATAGCTATAATCTCCATACACAAGGTGGAAGACGGAGGCAGGGAGGGAGGAAATGTCTTACTCACCCAGGGGAGCAGAGAAAAACCTTCCAAAGAAAATCCTGGTCTGCTGGTGTACTCCACATGCTCTTTCCATACCCCAGGCTTGGCAAGTGGGCTTAGTTCAAAAGCACATTCTTGCACTTAAGAGAAACTAAAATGTGCGGAATAGCATTTCACAGCCATTCTTGTTTTAACTGACATAAAGCCCAAATATGTTCATCAATCTTATTTGTGTTTTGGCGTGACCCTCAAAAGAAATTCTGCAGTTACAGTTTACAATGACCATGCACGTAGAACATTTAGATTTAGTTCTTATTTGTCCTGATGTAAATGCAAAGGAGTCTGATAAAATGAGGGCTGGATGCAGATCTAAACTGATCTTTTGGCAGGGATGCTGCAGTGGACTGTGCAGATGTTTAGGCACATCTTTGCAGGGGTCTGCTGTCCCCGTAAACTGTGCATGAGACATTCTCCTCCTCCCTCTGCTACAAATGACTTGTGGGTTTAATGGGTCAAAGCAATTGCTTGTGTTTAAAGGTTAATACTTAAATGTTGCTTGTGCAATAGAGAGCAAGAAGTATGGTACCAAGCACCCTTGCTCTTATAGTCTGAGCCCTGCATTTTGATCTAGATGTGCACAGTAAAGGCAAAAGAAATTTTCCTTCTTGAGTTCTTGGTACAGTGGGATCACTTAGGAATGACCTTGTTTGTTGTTGATGTGACACCTTGCCAACAGACACTGTGTTCAGAGATGCCAGACGAGCTCTTGATGGCCACAAATGGGATCAGAGACAAGAAATGTCATCAGCCATAGACCTTTTCCCTCTGCCTCCTGAGTGCTAAATTAGAAGTCCTGTGGTTCAAAGCAGAACAGTAAGAGCAGGCAAGTACTAATCTCTGTGCCTGGCCAGTGTGCTCAGAGCAGCGCAGAGGGGAGCCAGGTTTGCTGAGCTGATTTAGCTTTGCCCTTTTCGTGTTGCATTTAGCTCAGTGGGGTTTTACATTTTTGTCACTTCTAGAGTACCTTGTCTTAGAGACCTTTGTCAAAACTTCCCTCCATGGGCTCTAGGTGACTATGCATCCACACACCATGGACACTAGCAGCTAATGGCTAGGAGAGCTGGAGGGAGAAGCTCGTAAATGGGGTAAAAAATAAAAAATGATGAGAGTGGGATGTCCCCCAGTCAGAGGTTTTTAATACTAGGGACTGAGCTAAATAAGTGTCTCCCGATCATATTAAAGGATGTCAAAACACTTTGGCCAAATAAGCTGTCCAGCAGGAGAAATGGTCTAGTTTTGTAGCATTTATGTGCCTTGAGAAAGTGGTAAGAGGCTGTAGACAGCCTTGGGTACAAACTTCTGTAATCTGTACGAGGCATCCAGCACAAACAAGTTAGGCGATCTAGCCAGGCCCGCAACAAGCATCTTTGATTTTGTCAGTTTGAAATGCTGTAATTTACCCAAATTTCAGAATAGGAAGGAGGAAGGAAGGTATGTTTCAAAGTTGTTCACTTTCCTAGGCAGAAAAAAGAGTTGAAAAGGTTGGAAAATCCACCACAAAATTGATTGTCTCCTGTGGCCAGCTCTAGGGAAGAACACCGTTCTGGACATGAGCTTTCATAGCTCTCAGCCCATGTTTTGCTACTGAAGCTAAAAGTAGACCTAAAAGATGGATATAAATAGTCCATGAACCCAGCTATCCCAGACATGAGAAGGTGTTTATAAGGAGCTGATTGAGAAAAGGCTTCTCATAATGGCAACAGATATAAAACATCTGCTTTTTAGGTGGAATTTGATTGGCTGACAAAATCCAAATGGCATATTTCAGTGCTGGTATTTATATTTTATGTTGTCAGGTGAAAATTTAGAATTTAAATCACATTACAAATAAACATCACAATCTATTTTTCTAAAAATGCCAGACCAAGATATCTCATCACTGTAAATATTCTTTTATTCCCCCCGACAAAAGTAGTATAATTTCAAAACATACTTTGAAAGAATGACATTTCCAGATGGAAAACACTCCCGTTCAACATCCTCATATTCATTTTATTCAAAATGAATTTTTGGTGATGATTTCATCCATTTTGCTTGCTGTAAATATCTGTGACTTCACCTTTCTGAAACATATTTACTGACAACATGATATTCAAAAATAATTTCTACTGATAATTTTGGCCTAAAACTTGTCAGTTATGAGTGTCTGGGAAGTGTATTTGGAGCAGCTTTGAGTCCTGTCTGTGGTTTCATGACATATTTTAAATCCCTGACTGGATAAACATAAATAATAGCATCAGATTTCCTGTATAAATGTTTATGATTATAAAACTTGGAATTTGTTTCCCAGTGATGTATTGACTTAGCAACACAGTGCCTAAGACCTCTTTTCCAGGAAATTCATTTAGTACTATTCTTACAGAAAAGAAACATGAAGAGCTTCTGGCCACTTCTTATCTTCAGAGCTCTTGCTTATCCATTTTCTTTCATTGCCTACATTTGTTGCTTTTACCTGTTGTGCTTAATTTAAATTGAGATCACAAGTGCTTTTTAGCAGCACTTATCTTACCATGTGTATACACAATTCCTAGTATAATAGGAGTCTAATCTGGAGGGCATTTGCTGCCATGCAAATAAATAATCATGACTATGCTGAAATAATATTGCATTATTATTGGAGTTGGTGTATTGGTGATGGCACACTGGATATCCCAAGCATATGACAGACAAGGCATTGTAAGCTTGCTAACTGGTTACTTTTCTCGTGTTGATGCCCCCTAACATTTTGCTTTAAAATTTGGTATGTAATTTATTAAAATCATTCATTTTTTCCCCAGAAAAAAATGCTTAAAATTCTATCATTTCTCTGTGAGTATGAAATTTTTCTTTCAAGAATGGAATTAGGGATATTTTTTCTCTATTGCTGTCACCACCTCTGTCCAACCGATGGCTACTTTTTTCCAGGATCTGCAGCAGCTTAAGCCAGGACTACAATTTCAGATAGGAGGTGTATCATTCCTACTAAGGCCAGTGATAAACTATATGAGGATATTCTTGTCAATCTCCAAGCAACTGTGGCAGGAGCAAGTTCTTCTGAAGTAAAAGGAAGATTTTGGGCCAGTCCTTTGCACTTGATTTATATTCTAGCACATAGAAGTCTATATTCACTCTATATTTTCTGTTCTAAAGATGTGAAGGTAGATACTTATTCTGACTCTATAGACACCCTCTCTTTTGGGGCAATCCTTAGCTTCTCTAGCTCAGTAACAATTTCATGAATTCCATGAGCCTAATTGCACTGCATGTAAAAAAGACTGTTTCCTTTTATCACTTTTAAATGACTAGCCTTTTAATTTAATTGGATTCTTGTAGTATGAAAAGTAAAACTGAGAGCCTGCAGCTGATCTTCTCTGTGCCATTTATTATCTTGCATGCCTCTATCATGTCATATTCTATTCATCTCCTTCCTAAACTAATCTAGCCTTAATATTTGTAATCTTTTCTAATACAGAAGTCTCCGCAAGCGTCACAGCATTTTCCTCATGGATCTCAGGCCCTTGGATCTGCAGGAGAGCCTTAATGTCCTAAGAAAACTGTTAACATTGAAAATTGTGGCAAGTGTCTAATGAAAATTGCACAGTGATGCGATGAGCTATTCCAGCTTGCAGGATCATTATGATGACACAGATTCAAAAATGGCCTTTGTGCTAGTCTTAGAATCCAGTACATTAAATCTTATTAATAAGCATCTCCTCGATTGAAATCAATGATGTGTGACATTGCCTGACATAAATGAAGATTTAAAAGAGTGACCTATGGCCACAGATTGTCTAACAATGAGCTATCAAACTCAGGGGTAGAAATAAAGGCCTATTTGCAATTTTGCCCCACATTCTTTAGATGCAATAGTCTGTAACTTCTTCCAGAAGATAATACTAGCTACAACTGATTTCCTGTTATCTTTGGATCTATTGCTCTGTTCTTCTTGTTTGCAAAGTAATACATCTGATTGTCCTTCCCCTTTTCCTTATTCTTTCCTTCCCTTTGACAAATCCTTAATGATATTGCCCAGTGCAGAGATTTATTGAAAAATCTACATGAAATTGGGATTGGGTTTTCTAGAGAGGAGTATTCTTGCCTCAAAAAAGCCTTCAAAGTCCTCTCTGTCCTCTGGGCTGAATATCCCTGAACATCCATATTCTTCCCAGCAGTGCTGGTTTAGAGATCCTCCTAATTTGGACCAAAATGCACTGCCTTCAGTGAATGCTTCAGGCTGCATAAGCCTGCTTTATGACGTTATTCCAAATGTAACAACTCCCATTAAAGTCAATGGAGTTATTTGAGATTTCTAATGGGATAACTGATATTAAAGCCTGGATTTTTCCTGGAGAAATAACCTTAGAGGATCAAGCCATTCTACCAGAACAGCATCTATCTCCCACAGTAAATGGTTCCAGACGCTGGAAAGGAAGTCGCAAGCAGATAATCAAAGACCCATTTTCCCATTGGAGAAGCTTCTTCCTAGCACACACCAATTAGAGGTTGGCATGATCACTGAAGAATAAGGGTTTATATCCTTCTAAAAATAAGAATAGAAGATGATTACTGAGTTGTACCCTTTGTCTTTAAGTCATGTTTGTTGAGGCTTAATGCTAATTGCATAGCACTTAATCATCTCATATTTTTAATTGCAATCCATTTTTTTCCACAGATCAATAGAGTAATTCAGATAAAAGATTGTGAATCAGTTACTGAACTTCACATAATTAATCATCATACCATTGATCTCTGTGACATCGTTCTTGGCTTTAGCAAATGAAGCCTTGCCCACACTACCCGGGAGGGGCGGTGAGGGGAGCTGGGAAATGCACGATAGATTTCAGTAACAGTTCATATGTTTTTGTGTGGCCTGTGTGATTCAAAAAGCAAATGTTGCATTGTAGGAGCAATTAGCCCTTTGCATCGCCTCACAACTCTAAATACAGCAGCAAAACAGAGCCTTCAGGACTACTCACATCTCTTCTAATCACCAAGCTGTGGGAATAACTACAAATACATGTGTGTAAAAAATGTGTATCCTTGAATCTCTATTTATATATGATGTATGAATCATTATTAGATCCCAATAAAACACCAGGAAACAACCCTTATTGCTTTGGTCGTTAATTATGTATAAGTTGATTGCATCAATCATCTCCCTCTATATCCAGCCGAGGCCGGAGTGAGGCTATTTAAAAGGTGATGGCAAAAAGAACAGGAAAACAGAGTTAACTGAGAAAGCCTGTGATTACTTTTCTTAGCATTATACAGAGTCATACTTTGCTTATGTGCCTAGGCCATGGGTGACTCCTTAGCTCTGACATGTGCATGTATTCATTCCCTCTTGAGGAGACCTGCCTTCATTCTTGCATACCAATCTATGTTGACTCAAAGGCCTCTGTTGCTGCTTATGTACACTCCTAATATCTTCTCCAGCTTTTCAGGAATGGCCTGGAAATCCCAGTCATTTCATTTGAGTCACCGTCAGGAACCGATAGCAGAATTTCATGCCTTTAATGCTATCACATGTATCATCCTTGCTGTCTACCAATGTGCTAGCACACACACATGTGAAAGTTTTATAAAATAGATATGTAAATACATGAAATGAATTTTACATTCACACTTAACTTGGGTCCAGCTTGGGATCTGTTCTTGACACTGCCACAGATGGTGTCCATGGCCTTAGTCATGCCGTCTAATAGCTAGCCCTGAGCAGTTATATATGAACTCCTTCTTTCCTTAGGCTGATATGAATTCCTTAAAGAAAAGAGTCTCTTCCTTATCCATTTGTAAAGTGTTTCAGTACAAAGAGGCTACAGTTTTAACTGGAATTTGTAGGTGTCAAAACATGCACAAAGCCATATATTTTCCCAAAGTCCTCCTGTGCCTCTGGGGTCTCACAACTGCTGAGCCAGAGCAGAGACACCCGCCCCACTGCACAGCTAGATACTGAAATACTCTCAGTCCCCTTTGGCTCCAGCTTCACCATCAAAGCCACTTTGAAAGAATTATTATGTTGTGGTTTTAAAAGGAAATTGAAAATCCACTCTTTACTGCCTTCTAAGTGAACCTTGTAATTTTTTCTCTGTCTGTTAGTGACAATGTTCAATTTTCTCCCTGTCAAAATGATCCCATGAAATGCAGGAGAGCAGTCAGTGGCAGGAAGGGCTTATCGTCCTGCCTCCTGCTGTGGACCAGACCCCTGGCTGCAATCCTCTGTCTTGCAGGGCTGGATACAGTCCGCTTGCAAGACCGAGGCTGAAGAGCAGTGCGGGATGTGTCACCAGGGCCTTCTCATTTGCTCAGTAATATCCTTTGCTTGGGACTCGCCATGACTCAGTCCTATCTGTTCTGCACAACCTATTGATTGGCCCTGCAGCAGTGCCTGAGCATGGCCTTCACCTCAGTCCCTCCTGCTGCACCACGCACTGAGTTTAACCTGAATGGGCTTTCCCAACTTTCCCAGAGTGCAATTTATCCTCCTCTCCTAAAACCAGAGAAAAATTCATTGTTTCACATCAAGCACTCCCCATTTGCTTTCCTCTTTCTGCCAAAAAAGGACTTCATTAAGCTGCAAATTAGACTTGGAGGTCTCAGTCCATTGTGGCATACATCTTCATGCTTGTTGAATCACAGAATAATTAGGAAAGGTATTAAATAGTTTTCTGCTTTTGCCATGAAACAAGTTCCTCTTTCATAGCTATTTGAACATCTCTCTGAGATAGTCTGATTACTTTTGTGAATAGAATGAGGTTAAATGAAGAGACTAACTGGATATGATCAATGTTAATTTTCAGCTAACACCAGTATAAGAAAGGACACAGGGCTGGACACAATCATCTGGCTTATCAAATCTACTCCCTTGCAACTATGTAGTCAGTAATAAAGGTCTTCACAAGCATCTCCACAATCTTGCCTCTATACACAGCAAGTCTTGGAAACATTCCCTGAGGATACTTACACCCTAGGATAATACACTCTAAACTTTCATAACAAAAGCCCAAAAGCTCCCAAGTTACAGCAACCTGAGGGAAGAGAGCAAAATAGATCAAGGACATCAAAGATGTCCTAAGTTACTGAAATAGCAGGCAATGTGTTAGGCAATAAATGATCTTACGCATCTTGAACAGAGGATGAATGTTCAAGGTCTCTTGTCTTCCTCCGATGCCTTTTTTTACTAGTTACTCATAAGAATGTGATGTGGGCCTGGCTGGAAATCTGCTTTCATGGCATTTAGCAATCTGTAGTTATTAGGGCACGTGGAAGTAAATCCAGCAGCCTTCAGCCCTGTCTGTCTTGACCTTAAATTTCCTTCTCGTTTTTCCCTTGTTTGTCTTTTGAGATACGGACACCATCAAATGCTGGGGAAGAGAATGGGTAATTTGTCCCTTGGTCTCCACCCTGATGTGCAGGATGACGCACGAGCTGGGAAAACTTCAGAGCTGTGCGCGCTGCGCCAAGCATTGTCAGCACGGCACTCGCTGCAGGGCTTGGCATCATCAAGGGAAGGCACAGTGGGAAGGGTGGCAGCCGTCTGTATCTCTCAAGTCTCAAGGTCAACAGCATGATTAAAATATTAAGAAAGCAAGTGTCATCGAAGTGAAATACTGTGCCCCTGCCAGCATAAATCCCTGTGCAGCTCCTAGCACCATCTGACAGGTTGCCCCAGACATCACAGTCCCCATCTCTGCAGGGGAAGTCACACACCGGGGTAGCAAATGGATCTAGTCAGGCTCATTTGCTGCTCCCTCTCGCTGGTTATGCCCTGCTGTATCTCACTTGGAGAGAGGTGTCTCCTGCTGCTAGAACCAATGTTGTCCCTCTCCCCTTCTCGCGTCAAAGGCGTGCAGGTCTGAGTTGCACCACAGGCTGGAAAGAGGCTCAGGTTCAGAGCCAGGCAGCTCGTCCACCCAGCACACCCTTATGCCACAAGCGCTGCCTTCCCATATCACTCCGAAGCAATGAGCAGCCTAAAGGTGTCTGTGAGAAGCTCCCATCTGGTTCCCTGAGAGGCTGTCTGCCTGGACAAATCTCTCCTTTCATGCAGAGCATGGACTAGGATGCAGGAACTTTCTAAGTTATTAAGGATGGCTCCAGCACCCAGATCCCCCTCTCCCCCTGCCCATTTTTTACTGACGTGTGTGTCAAATTAGCAATTCCTTAATTATTTGCTTGCTTATAAGGAGCATGCTCTTGCATTAAAACAGCCTTGACCTTCGACAGAACCTCTAAAGCACACTCTTAGCTCTGATGAGGAATGGGTTAAAAAAGATGTCCAGAAGTAAATGCAGAAATTTGGGCCTATTTACATCTCAGTATCACTGGGCTTGTTGTTATTATTACATTAAGGTTAATTTGTAAATGAAAAAATTATCCCACTTTTAGAGTTGTTTCTCCTAGGGAGCTTCAGGCACAACTCAGTTTCTCCAAAATTGGGAGAGGTACAAGTACTCAGTAGAGAGAAGGTCCTTTCCTCAGACAGCTTAACATTAAACATGTCAAGGGATAAAGAGTGAATACAGAGCCAGAAGCAAGACAAGAAGCAAGGATGGTTTATCATGACAGGTAACAGATCCAGAACCCAGGCAAAGCTGCTTGTTCTCTGTATTTCATTGTTTTGATCATTTTGTTGGTTTTGTTTGGTTTCGTTTTGTTGCAATTGTGTTTTCAAGAGAACTTTAAAGGAGAACAAGGCTATGGATTTGTGCATATTTGCAGATTACTTTTCCTGACCATGAGAAAGCTCCCAATGTCAAACAAATGATATAATCAGTCTTAGGACTTGTTTTTGGAAGTCATGTCAAAAACTCAGCAGCCAAGAGACAGAGAGGACAGGAAATTATTAAACCAAACAACTGCCTGGGTCAGCCTGACTAGGGGACTAACTTTGCAACAACACTCCTATTTTTAATTCAAAACCCAAATGGAAACAGAATTTCTGGAGGATGGGTAGGTCCTGCAGCAGTTATCACTTTTTGATATCAGCAGTTTTGATGCGGATTCGTCTTTGCCAGTGTCTCACCATCACGAGACAAAAATTGGCAGGTAGCAACTTCGTTCCCAAGGCCGGTGCCAGGGATGCAGCCAGCTGGCAGGGCTGAGCCCCCCTGGGTCCAGCCGTAGGAGAGTGCAGCTCAAACAGGAGCAGGTATTTGGAGAAGCAGGAGAACACCGCGGCAATGTCAGTGCAGCTGGGCTCACTAGGACCGGGCAACTGCTCGTTTGGCATAAGCAGGAGGCAAATCAGGCCTTGAGGTTATCTCAGCACTATGTAGGGCACCTCTCCTTGGCCGGCCAAAGAGGAGGGAGAGGGAGTTAGCAGGAGGTTATGGAAAGAATGCAAGAACGCAGTGCAGATTTTGCTCAGCAGTAGAGATGGTACTTTTAGTAGCCATGTGGAGAGAAATGGTGTGTTTCCAAGCTTGGTTTCGGCTGTTTGCTAGGTACCAATATTGCTTTAAACTCTACTGCTGATCTTTCCTTCCTGTAATATTTTTTTTTTTTCTCTCCCTACTCCTTTCTTTTTCCTTCTCTGTTTAGACAGCAGTGGCAGGTACTGAAAGGGAAGACAAGCCTAAATGCCCGAGGCTCTGTGAAGCCTCCAAACTTCCTAACATTGTCAAGACCTGGCAAGCAGGATCTGACAGGGTCTATCGCAGAGGGTCTATCACCCCTTGTGACATGCTGAGCCTCCAGGCCTCCTCTTGGGAGAGCGAAGGGAGTGAATGGCGTGCTTGATGGACCAGGTGACATGGCTGGGGCTATCAGTGCCTCCTCTTTGGAGCCATGGGAGGTCGTGGATGGGACCATGCACTGGCATGGAAGTCAAGTGAAGCGAACTCCTCTTGTTGCACCTGTTAGCTTAAAAGCAGCCCTAGATTTCAAGGGACTGGATGACACTCATCATAGGAGGCCTCCAGGATGGCCCCTCCTGGAAAGTCTGCCCTTCCCCTCTCGATTCCTCTGCTCCTAAAACAAAATATTAGGGTGCTAACAACCCATATGTGTAGGAAAATACCCAATATTTAATGCTAGTGCCAGCTTGAGAGCAGGATGTTCAGATGCTACTCCTGGCAGTAAGACAGCTTGAGAGGACTCGTTAAGTATCTAGGACCTCTCCTAAATAGATAGATAGATATTTTTTTTTTTCATAAGTGTGGCCTCTTCAGATGTCTGAATCTACTGTTTTTAAAGCCACTCTAATACTTCTCATTTAAGATCTCAAAACATGTAAATTTGAGGTAATTGGAGCTTATTTTGCAAAGGTGCAAAGAGAGGGTTTGGCTGTTCAGCCAACCTTGCTGAGCATGGCCATGACCAGACTGCAGAGGCCTGGGGAAACTTGAGAGGAAATGCACTTGGTTGAATAGTGTCCCCTGTTTCAAACAAAGGTCTCAGGAGGTAGGAAAACACATTTAATCACAGGAGGCAAAGGTAAAGCCACCGACAAGATGTTTCTTTGGTCCTTGTGTAGAGTTTTAGGGAAGAAAAGCCACATGGGGTGTTGAGTTTTATACAGAAGTGAGGGAAACCCATATCTGGATAGGACAGGAAGGGCTTTGCAGTCTTGCTGCAGCGCCCTCTCTCAGTCTATCAGGAGTTAAGCCCAGGAGTTTCTGCAGAAACACAAGAAACTGAGCAGGAATCTGAATGCTGTAATAGGAAATCTGTACTGCTGACCTCAAGGTGGGCATGAGCTGGTGTTTCAATGCAGCCTATTTGTAGCTTAATACATTTCCCAGGGTATTTCTCCTGTGCCTTTCCAAGCTCTCAGCCATGATCCCAGTTTAGCAATCTGTGTGTCAGCAGGGTGGCTATCTCTGTCTGTTTGAAGCTATCTAATTGAATGTGGATAATCCTATATGAACTCTTCTGGCTGGATCAAAAGGCCCTTGCATGCCTCACCCGTGTCCCATCTCCAAAGAAGGTTTTGTTATCATATTTATAAGCAGCCACCACTGGCAGGGAATTTGCATATAAATAACCTGCCAGCCACAAAGGCAGCCAGAGGCACCCGGTAACAGCTCCATATATTGCTCCAGAAAGATGCAAGGCAGAAAGAAGCAAGCTATTTGCTATGGGCAGTTTTGTCCCATAGCAGCTTCACAACCACAACCACCTTGACCCCATTAAAAGTAATATTTGTGGATAGACTTAGGGTTTAAGGGCTGTCACCTCTCACTGAAAGGAAGGGAGCAAAGGCACAGTCCACGTCCCTCTCCAGTGCAGGGAGCTGTTGGACTCAGGGCCCTTGCTGTGAGCATTGGTGTTGCAGGTTAGTGACCAAGGCCCTGCATCTACAGCATGCAGGGTTCCTGCAGGAGCAGCTGGGTCTCAGGTGTATCAGCAAAAGTCCCACTAAGAGTAGTGTGGGGAGACAGGAAAGATCTTGCAGTTCGGTTTTTCAAAGCAAACCTAGAATGGCTTGCTGCAGTCAGCTGCGGATAACCAGGAACCAGGGTCCTTTGTCTCAAGGGGAGGCAGGGAGGGGATGGGTCTGAAGTCACTTCACACTCCATTTACTGTGCGATTGCATCTGTCTTTCCTCCCATGAGCTCAAGTACATTTCAGGCTCCAAAGCATCCCCCTTACAGACTGCATCCCTAACTTACCCTGAATTAAGTGCTGTGGCTTAGCTAGGGCTGGTGATGGGCATGTTATGTCTGTGCAGCCAGAGGGGATGCAGAGTCCTGGCCAGGACCTGCTGTGTGTGCAGCAGGGTGCTAGCAGGTAGTGCTAGAGGCTGGGGGGGGTTGGGAGTGCCCTGACATTTGTGTTGAGGACATGGGCAGCAAGAGCAAGAGGAGCAGCCTGAAGAGGACCAAAAAGGCTCAGGAGGCTTCAATGCAGGAGAGGAGTTTAGCCAGATGTGAGATGAGAAGTACCCAGCCCACAGTGTAGATATTAAGAGGAATGACCAGGCTAGTGAGGGAAGAAGAAATACATAGTGTCTTGAGTGGCAAAGAAGAAGGACAGAGCAAAAAATTAGAGTCCAGAGAGGGATGAAGTTGTGGAAAAGCAAGAAGCATTATTGCTACTGACTCAAAGAGGATGTCAGTGTTGGAACAGGCTGGTGAGGAATCAAAGGGGAGATAAAACATATTTGCAAGGCATATGAGACTTTCTTCTTTGCCCAAATCCCCCTCCTCTTCCTTGTACCTAAGGATAATGAAAGAGAAACAATTAATATTATGTCAGCCAAGGGCTGGAGTGCAAGTCCCAGCAAGAATAAATAAAACTCTGGCTAATCTGGCTGAATGTTCAAACACATTCCTGCCCAGATTTAACGTGTGCACGAACACACATAAAAATCTATGACAAAAACAAAGGCATTAAGGGAGAATTTGATGAATAGGGTGAAGTAAATAGCTAATTGCCTGCAGACATTGCTGAAGAGCAGCAAGGAGAGGGGGCTGCAGTGTTGAAGGAGCAGGGAGTTAAGCACTATACCTTGTGTAAAGCAAAGCTCTGGGGGAATCAGGCAGAGCAGGGCAGAAATACACCGTGCATCCACCCATCAGGAAATATCCTCATCTGAGATCCTCCTAAAAGGGTGATGAACTGCTGGGTAAGATTCTTCTCTCTTCACTTGAACATCCCTGGGTGGAGGTCTGAGCAGGAGAAGAGGCTTTGCCTAAGTCACGTGTGAGACCGCAGCATACCCTGGGAAAACGTCCAGGTTTTCCCAACCAAGCAGTGGCCCATGCAGCTCCACAGAGGAGGGGCAGCTCTAACCTGGCCAAATTTTGCTGATGACCATCAGAGCTTTACTGCATGTGGTCTTGAGCCTGTTCCTTCCCAGAAGAAAGAAGGACTGAAAGTCAAAGAGGGTGTGAGATCTAGAGAAAGCTAACATGTCAACTAACCTTCAAGGTTTGCTCTTGAACATTTCTCTCTGTTATCCAGATGGGACTCATTCCAGCTGGATTCTTGTATAACTCCTCGGGGGCTTTAGCAGTTCCAGACCAGCATCTTCATTTGATTTCAGTTTTCTTGTATGGCCCTGAGGACCATCTCAGAGCTTTTAGAAGTATTGGGAGATAAAAACAAGGAAAGAAATACTGAAGGGGCTGGTTGTGGAGATGAGGAAACACTGACCCCCCAGAAAAGGGAACTTGAACTGAAGTTTCCTTGGCACGGCAGCTGCAAACAGGGTGGCTGACAGGAGATATCAGAGCGATGCTCACACAGCGAGAACCTGCCTCGCAACCCTTAGTGCAGACACAGCTCTCTGAGACAGATGCCCCCCGCCAGCTCCTGCAGTCTGAAGTACTCAGGAAAGAAAACTCTGCACTTTCAAAAGCAAACTCCATGGTTTTTTTTCTCAAATTAACAGGAAATGATTCATTCCACAAATAGAGTCTCAGGATATGCGTGCAGGACTCAAGTTCTCATCCAGGTATGGCTGTGGGAGCACTAGAAAAATCACTTAATTAGAGTTGTATGGGGAAGTGTTTTCAAGATCTCAGATATTCTGCTTTTTCAGTGTTTGTTCTGAGCCTTTTCAAGTGTGAAGAAATGCTACTGTCTGCCCTCTGAAAAGGAAACCTTGTCCCAGCTCCAGGTACGTTTTCCAAACTTCAGGTACTTAAGCTAGGGTCTCTCCCTAGTTTTTAGCCTTAATACCAGGCTGGCTGTCTTGGGAAATGCTCAGAAATTCTGCAGTGGCTGTTTCTATTTTATTTAGCACAAGGGGGAAAAAAATGGATAGAAAATAATAGAAGAACAAAACCAACCCAAATATAAGCTCAGTGCAAAGATTGCTCCTGCATTTTGTTCTGGATACTTTTGGCAATTTTGTTCTGCAGTGGCTGACATTCTCCCATGGGCATAATCATATTGATTATGTTAAGATTATTCTGCAGAATTAGCTGTGTTGTTCTGCTGCTTGGGAAAACAAAAGCAAAACCACTGTTGGACTTGAGTAACTGGACAAAGGGTTAATAAAAAGCACAGGTCTCCTGCACATTGCTTTGTCTCAGCCTCTGGGAAGAGCAGGG
Organism: Nothocercus julius; assembly: GCA_013398735.1. Classification (NCBI taxonomy): domain Eukaryota; kingdom Metazoa; phylum Chordata; class Aves; order Tinamiformes; family Tinamidae; genus Nothocercus; species Nothocercus julius. The sequence goes on along the minus strand of VZSV01000094.1, from coordinate 1,971,905 downwards.
GACTGGTAGAAGTAAAGAGATGCTGCAAAGGTAGAGTTCTGTGCACCAGACCAAGTCAAATTGATTTCCTTCCATTTCTTAACCTTTTTTTTTTCCCCCCTTCCTATTTGCCTTCCTTCTTCCTATTGTACATACATTTCAGCATTCCCCTTGTCTCGACCCTGATGCTTATATTTCACCTGGAAATTTTCTCATCACTGTTTTAAAATGCCTCATTAGGGAAGAAGCAGGCAGAGCAGACTTTGCTGAGGCAGAACCAAGGGGTGAATATCGGAGTTCCCACATGCCAGTTTCATTTTGCTTGAATTGACTTAGCATCACCTCTTTCAGGTATGAGCACATTAGTTTTCCTGCTTTTTTGCCATGCATACTGAACTCAATGATCTTATAGCCCTCCATTTCCCCAGCACAGAAAGGACCAAACTTACATGAAAATAAATAAGTATGGGTTTCCTCTTTCCCTATTTACTCTTCCTCTGTATACGTCTGTCAGGCACTGCTTATATTTCCAAACACCCTCTTGCATGTAAGGAATTTGTTCAAATTGTTGTATATGAAGTCATTAAAAAAAAAAAAAAAGACCCATTTTTCTTTCTGGTGGGTGTGAATGTTTCTCTTGGGCTTTTGCAAGCAAAACTTGTTCCACTTTCCTCCCATCTTTCCTCTGCATTGGATCGAAATAGATGATTTTTCCAACCAAATCTCATTTCTTTGATATTTTTCTTAAACCTTCAAAACCAGGAATTCTGTGTTTATCTTTAAAAGTCAAGAAGAAAATTCTCTAGCTCCCCCCCACTCCACTGTCATTAAAAATTCTAAAAGCTGCCTTGAGTAGCCTTGAGGTTGTAGAGAATAGCCTCTCTGCAGACATGAAAAAGAATTGCCGGTTTATTTATTATTTATGGATCTCATTATATTTTAACTTCAGGGGGTGGCAAATATAGGAGAGACTCCTTTAAACAACTTGCAGGCCTTCCAGTTGTGCTCACCATGTTACTGCATCAAAGGCAGCAGCAAAAAGTGGAGCAATGCTAAGCAAGGGCAGGTGGGCTGGGCGGCTTTTAGAGATGCCCATGCCAGTGCCGGTGCTTTGGAATGCAGCAGGGTTTGGAGAGCTGGAAGATAGTCAGTAATTTTTGGTGCTGAGACTCTGTGTGGGTCAGACTGGAACATGAGGCGTTTCAGTCTGTTTCCATCTCTCTTCTTTTCTCTCACAGTCCTGTACAGAGAGCGCGGACAGCAGAATTCATAAATAAAGCCATGGACTTAAGGCAGGACTAAAATCTTATTTGAAAGGATTTGCTCTCCATTTCATTTTTTTTGTTCAAAGTATTTTTATTAACAAGTCTGTTCAATCAGAACTGTAACTCACTCCCTCCTGTGCTTGGAAGGATCTTTTCTCAATGTAATTTGTCACCTGGATTCCTTCCTGGTCATGTTCCTGCTTTTTCTCAACATGTTCTGATTTCCCCTGTTTTTTGACACCAGCAGGCACTTCCTATTCCTGGAACATGGGGCCATTTCAATCATGATTTTTGTCTTGGACGCATACACACACACACACATATATACATATAGTCTGTATATGTACATACACTCCTTCCAGTAGCTGAGCAGCATAGGACAGAGGCATGTGGGAATGATTCTGATCCCCTGAAGCTTGACTGAAGCTGAGGTAGTCTCTGACAGGGCAAAGCAAGAGACATCACCCTTCAGTAGGGTAGGAATTGCAGCCAGGCTGCTATTTGGAGTTACAGACAAAGGGGAAAGGCCCAAACAAGGCATTTAGTACCATTTTTCACCATGCGATAGGAAGGTAGTTGGGAGGTAGGCAGTATACAGCCGTGTCTAGAATGGATGCCTTAGATGTTATTAACCTGTACTGATGTCCCTCCATCCATAGGACCCTGTGTAGGCAACGGCAAGGTGTATGGTACCGCTATTACACCACTGATTGTGATACAAACTCGGCCCTGAAGTTGTGTAGAGGACAGTGCCTTGCCTCTTTGATTTTCAACACACAGCCCTTGAAGCTTCCACTCCTCCTGCCTGTTTCTAGTGACTTTGTGACTCCTGCAGACAGGGGAGCTTTAAGAACTGGAAGTTTTTTGCTGCTTGCTACTTCATATCAAATCTTTGATTAAAATTTTAGCATAATTTGGGTGGATTTATTCTGTATCTTGGCAATGTATCTGATTATTTATAGGAACTAACAGCTAATTACAATTAACTTTGATGAATATAAAGCTTCCTGGAAGAAGGAGGAGAAAAATGTCCCCTCCTTTGGCTATAATTTATAAAGCAGGTTAGTCTGTGGTTGCAAATAAATAAGTCTAGGTCATAAACCATCAAGTCTCAAGGCAGTGGGAGAATGTTGCATTATCCTATGAGATGGTGTAACCTGGAGTAACTTTAACAGAACTGAGAGTTACGCAGGTCTGACACAATCTTAGGATCTAGCCTTTTATCTTTAATCTATTCTTTCCTGCTTTTCTGCTGATTAGAGTTTTCCCAAACGCTGAGGCAAGGGAGAGGGGTTAATTTATGCAGATTTATGTGCATTGACAATATTAATGTAAGTGTGAGTGTGTGCACACCAAGGGAGGGATGTGTCATTCTCAGAGATGCCCCCAGCAAGCAGAGACTGTGGTCTCCAGGGAGGATGCGCTCCATCCAAGCTAAGAGAGAAATCATCTTAACCGCAAAAGCGAGCATGGCTGATGTGTGACCAGCTCATGGAAACTCTCTGCAGCCTGGGGCGCTCATTGGTCTTCCTGCTTTGACAGGCTTAAGGCATCACACCTTGTTCAGCATCCAAGGGGTTGTGCACTGCTGCCTTGTTTGTGCTATTGACCTAAGGATAAAGATCTTGCATGGCACATTTTATCAGCTGTAGTAAATGTTCTCTCCGTATTAATTCCATTTGGAATCAATAATTAATGCTGCTGCCTCCTTTAGAATTCCCCTCAGTGTGAGAGGAGCATGGAGGCAAGATAGTATTTCATAGCTTTACAGTCAGAAGAGCTTTGTGTTCCTTGAAGACCCCTCTGGTCCCAGCGTATATCAGGGTTTTCATACTATCAAAGTGCTTTTCTTGCTCAGGGTCAGTAAGATCCCAATTTGAATAGGCTGGCAAGGTACATAACAGTTTCATTTCCCGTCACGGAGAAAATGTAGCAAACACACCACACCAGGGTCTTCCCATCCAAGCCCTCCCTGGCTAGGCACAGCATAACAGTGTGGGTCAGCTTGCAATTGGCAGTGCCAGCAGGAACTAAGGCAGTTTCCCTGCCAACAACCATCTCCCCATTGCTTAGCATTTTCTGCCAAAGCCTCCAGAGCCCTTTTGAAGAGATGACCAAATTAGAGGCTGGACTGTGCAGGCTAAAACCCACATCCTGCTGGCCACTGCAAGCTTGCCAGCCCCCAGTGTTGTCTTGCTGCTAACAACCCAGGCCAAGTTTGCTGCCAGCCTAAAGGTGGAAAGGCTCCGGGGTCTGCTGCCAATCCCTCCAGCCAGACGCTTCCCTGGAGCAGTACTTACTTAAAAATCAAAGGGATCCTCATTCTGCAGTTTAGAAAACAAATAGGGCAAGACCAAGGAGCCAGATTTCTTTAGCCTCCAGGTGCCTGCAGGTCAGTCCGTGGCACATCAAGGCTGCTTGTTAGCTGCTTGTCTGACTCATTCATTCACCAATGGACAGAAATCCCAAGCTTATAGGTTTATTTCTGTACCAGATAAAATGCCAGGAGGGGTTCTTTGTGCTTTCAGCGCAGCCCTATCCCAGCCACACTAGTGGCTTTTGACCCTGCTGTGGGTAAAGAGAAGGTTTCAAGCAAGTTGGCAGGGTGTCAGATAAAAGCGTGGTTAATGCCACATGTCTCAACAGCCCTTTTCATGCAAGAATGGCAAATGGATTTTACACTTACTGTTCAAGCAAGCTCACTTTTATCTCTCAGATGTGGATGTTATCATCCCTTTACATGGCAGGGAAACAGAGGCACTGAGTTAGAGTAAAATTTTTCCAATTTCTGTCTTTTGGAATTGTTTCTTTTTTGAACCTTTTCTCACATAGAAAATACGAAGAAAAACAAACTTCCATATTCTTTATGGTTTATTTGTATTTATTTATCTTGGTAAGGAAAGGGGCATATGGGGACATTCTGTAAAATGATACTATATTTCATTTTCTTGTTTCTTGCCAAAATGTACAGAAACATAAGTACTGTAGTTTTCTGAAAAAAAAAAGAAAAAACTTTTGAATCAAAATGTTATTTTTGCTGCAGATTCAAAGTGAGATAGTGAGACCTAGTTAACAGACGTGCCTCGTACAGCCTGGCCTTACTGCTAATGATACTTCTCTGTGCTTCACAGGCAGCAAGGACAGTCAGTGCTAAAGTGAAGTATAGAACCCAGGAGCCCTAGCACTTGAAGCAGAGTTTCGGTCTTTGACACCAGAAAAAGGAAAACAGATTGTTTATAGGGATAAAAATGGCCATAAAGGCAGCTGAATGCAGGCTGCTCTCCCTAGATTTAGGCTTGCTGGCAGAGCTAGCTAAGGGATTTTCAGCCTCATAGGCAGAGCAGTGTTTGCCAGCTCTGGGAAGCGAGACTGGGCTGCTCCAGCTCCAGGCTTAACAAGGGAAATGGAAGGCGAGAGGCAAAGTGGCTGCTCCTGCACAGCAGTGTGCGGACAGGGATGCTGGGAAGCGGCCCAAGGTTAGCCAGGGTTAAGCAGAGACTTCTCCATGTCAGTTTGCCTTAGCTTTCCCTGACTCTGCTATCAAAAAAGTAGCACGTGGGGTCGTGCCTGCCCTGCTGCTGATTTAACTGCTGAACTCCACAGAAAGGAGACCTTGGGTTTGCTTTAAGGGCTTTTTCAGGCATTTTTCTCTCTCCTACTCATTGCACTTAGACCAGGGTTTGGTGTAAATCCTCCAGTGCTCTTTGCTGAGCGCTGCTGTCAAGTGGTGTGGTCTTTGCAACTTGGCCTGCTGTTGCTGGGCTGGGAACTTACCGATTTTTTGACTGCCTCCTTACTTTTACACTTACAGCAAATCCAGCTGAGCAGCTTTGTGCCTAATGCCCTGCATCCATTGCTGATATGAGAGATCCCCTAATAAATCTATAAATTCAATGAGATGGTCAGTCCTGCACGTAAGCCCCACAGTATCAATTGCACCATCATCACTGACTTGGCCTTTCTCAGCCTTTGTGAATAAGCTCCTTCTCACTTGACCATTCACTTCTCTGTTTTTGATTCATCTTCTGCAAAACGGGTAAATGGGGGTAAACAATTCAACTCTGCAGACATTCATTGTCCCAAAACAAGCAAACAATAGAGCTATCTGCCAGCATAAGTGAATATGGGACTCACAGTCTAATTAGATAGGGAGGCTGAGACCACATATGTAAATAGCAAGATGACTACTGTAAAAAAGTGTTTTTCATTTTGGTACTTCAGGATTTCTTGATTTGCTGCAGGGACTGCGAGGTTTATCTCTGTGGTCTCTCAGATTAAAAAAAAAAAAAACACACACACACATATACAAGGCCTACCAGTGTTTGTTTGGTTTATTTTTTTTTAAGTTTTACTGAAAATCGGGAGAACAGATGTTTTACTTGCAGTGTTTCTTTGCAGCACTTGCTGCAGCTTGTGAGCTGGCCAATGACTCTTGAAATTTTTTCAGAAATTTGTGAGTGTGCAGTGGCAAGGATGTGTTTCCTTCATCCTTCACAAAGGGCTGTGCCCCAGAGCTGCAATTCCTCTGCTGATAAAACACAAGGAGTGATTTCCTCAGCCGTTTGTGTCACGCAGATTGGCCCACGACACAGCTAAACTACTGAAGCTAGGGCTAGTAGAAGGCAATGTTTTTTCCTGGTCAGTCCTTTCTAAGTGCTGTCTGGGATCCTTACCTCTCTGTAGGTGATAGATCTCAGTCATGAGCCAAAGCAGATGTCAAATGGAGGGTGAAATCTAAATTAGATGGAAATTTTCCAGGCTAGGCACACAATAATATAGGAACCCTGCCAGTACCTCCTCTAATGCCATTGTTGGGCATTTCCCTTGGAAAAGTTTGTGCCTGGGGTAAATGCTGCATAGAGAATCCCATTAAGAGGTGTCACACATGAGGAAGAAGAAGCCATGGGAGGAACGCATATAGAGAAAGGAGCAAAAGCAGAGAGATGAAGGAGCAACAGGGTATGTAATATGATAGCAGGGTACATACAGGATGGCCAGGACAGGGTGGTGGAAATCACAGGTGATGGACCGTACTGCAGCATTGGTCTTCTCTGTAGGCAGGCTGCAGGCAAGCACAGTGCAAGACTTTAAAAGCTGCCGAAACTCTAGCTCCAGGCAGAAACTTGTGCTCCATGGCAGGTAGCAGAGATTGTAAAGTGCTGATTGGCAGAAATGAGGGAAACTGGTCTTGCTGGTAATGCAGTTGCCATTTGAGATCACCCAAGCAACCTGTGAAAAAGAAGTTGCCTAGAGGAGAGTCTGGTCTTTGAGTAAAAGCTGAAGGAAATTACTGTGGTACCTCAGGGGAGACTCTAAAGAACTGATTTAAGATGGGGTCAGAATAGTTCTTAGTACAAATTGCCCTGTGTAATTTCTTGTCTGCCAACTGCCAGCCTATCTCTACTCTCAAATCCCTACATCTCCAAGAACCTTTCCTCCCATGATCTCGTTTCATCCTTCCTTCCTGAACTCTTAACCTATCTGCTTTAAATAGAAAGCATCTTTCCCTTCTGCTATGAAATACAGACTTAGTTGTCCTTAAAGAAGAAGCAGCCACTTACAGTTAGGTGATTTTCTACATTGCTTGAGCTCCAGTTCTGTATTTTCAACTCACCAGGGACCTGATTCCAGACAGAAAGATGTTTTGCAGCTGAACTGCATCCCGCAAGCAAGATTATAAGCAGTCCAAAAGTAAAAAAAAAAGAAGCATCTGCACATGGGGCTAGTCAGGCTACTCTCTTGAAAGAACAGGCAGGCTGGTTTTCACTTTGGGGTCCACAGCATTTAAACCATTGCCTGGCAGAGAGCTGGAGGGCCGGGGCCACGGCAACTCCTGCTTGCAATGGTGACAGCAGCAATGGGAAAAGTCATGGATGGCGCATGAGTCTCAAAGGTTTTGCCATTAAGAGGTGTAATTTAGTCTCTGCTCAGTGTTTTGATTTTGCCCAGCTGTGTCTGTGCACATTTCGATTAATCCTGTTAGCTGGCAGGAGCGGGAATGCCTGCTGTTTATCGAGAGTGCTTGTGTGATTTCTTATTTGATACGCAGTTGTCTTGGAGAGAAACCTCGCAGGCTCGTTCGGAGCAGCGTCCGGGCTTGCTGAGGCACCTGCAGAGCTGAGGGGTGGCAGGCGGCTGTCCTCCTGCAGACCCCGAGAAGCGGCAGGGACAAGGGCCAGCTCCTCCATCACCCAAGGACACAGGTAGGTGACTGCCACCATCTGCCAGAGCAGAAACTGGTCAGTTCATGTGCCTCACTCTGTGTTCTAGTGCCTCACCCAACTGGGACTTTTCCACACTGTGTTTTAGTCACCTGCAAAAAGCAGAAAAAGAGGAATCTCTCCTCCACTCAACAGAAGTGTCTTAGGAGATAGAGTTGGAACTCTACCTCTCCCTTTGCCAGGGAGAGTTTGGACATATGATTAAAATTAATTGCTCATTTTACAAATTACCACTCATTAGCCAAGCAACTGTGTGCACGCTTTTAGCCTGACTTATCTGAGAAATGAAAAGATATTACACTAAAAGAAAAAATTCCTAATGATTAGCATAATTCAATTGCCTGGCAATAACTCTATCATCACATAAAAAGTGATATTCTTTGTTCCTAATGGCCATACAAATAGAGCAGAATAATATAGCTTGAATGCCTTTGTGGCTGGTTTAGTACAGAGTACCTTGGTGAGTCCTAGTGCAACCTGACCCTATGGTAACAGAGGCCAAGGTCCAGGACTGTTATCACATGCTGGAGAGAAGAGCTCTGCATCTGTATGTGAATGCAAAGAGGTTTGTCATCTCCTTCACAGGTTTCATTAGTCTAAGCAAGTCCTGGGTCCTAGACTTCTTTTTTAATCCTAGATGATATTCCCGTGGAACTTCTTGTCATTAGATGTGCTGAAAGCAGAGCACCTAGAGATGTTAAAACAAGGACTAATCATTTCTCTGGGTAATGAAACCACAAAGTTATTATGTTAGTTACGAAGGGCAGAAGTCCCTTATGCCTACTCAACATCGGAGTATACTGAGATAAGATTTTTTTTTTTCTTGATTATTTCTACAGATTTCCCTTGCAACTGTTCTCTTAGCAGAAGAATGAATTTGGGAATATTCAGTCATTACATCTCCCTGAAATTATTTTTCTTAGAGCTTTATCAAACAATGTATGTATCAGCTGGGAAAATTTTCCTTTTCCTGTACTTTTTTTTTTTTTTTTTCCCCAGAAAATGTGTTATTCCGTTTAAGTTCCTCTGCTTTTTTTTCTTTTTTTTTTTGTCCTTATTATTCCATCCTTCTATTGCCTCTCAAGCATTTCAAGCAAAATATTAACTGCATTAACCATATTCTGTGTATCAGTGTCTGTGCTGTTTGGCCATGGTGAGCTTATACAGCAATTGAAAAGGCATATTGCACATCTCCAGCTGCCCCCAGCACTAAGCGCTTCCTTGACAGCCATTTCATTTTGATCAAGAGCTGGTCTTTCAGCCTGAATGATTCTTGTTCATGCAAATCTGCTACACTAGAGCAATGAGGCTGGAAGAAGTCAATCCATCAGCTACGTCCTCTGCCTTCTGCTGCAAAGCCAGTGTTCCCAGTGATGCCTGCCATCTCCTTATGTAGAAGATGGAGCTGTGTCGTAACCCAATATTCCCGACACTAATATCAACTTTAATTTGCTGAGTGGTTTTGAATGTATTAAAATTCCTGCACAACAGTTGTTGTAACCTGTCATTGTTTGCTTGTTTTAATGAAACCATACTGTAGAACCCTTTTTTCACCACAGACTCCTGAACTAAAACACAAGTGGATGCAAAATGGGGTTAGATATCGTTGAGGAAAACAATCTGCTCCCAGCTGGAGATGAGACCTCGAGTCCCTGCCTTGTGTGACCTAAAGCAAACCTCACCTTTTCTGCGCTTCTGTTCCCTATGGTTTGGGACTGGGGATTCTCATTTGCTGTAGTGGTAGGAAAATAAATGCACCAGAGAGTCTGATGCTCGGCTACTGTACTAATAGGGAGTAATGTCAGACATGTCGTTATGAGGATTTAAAAAAGACGAAAAGGGGATATTAATTAATGTCATTAGCTAACTACTAACTGATGGGGTCAGGAGGAACTGCTTCTCCCTAAACACAGTTTATTCCACATCTGTCTGCTTGCATCTTCCATTGAAGCATCTGCTACTGTCAGATTGGTTTCTGTACCAGATGGACCTGCTTTGCAATTCGCTCTAAGGCTGTTATTGTTCCTGCAGCTCCTGACTGATTGCCCCCTGAAAGTTTACATTTTTCTTTTGCTGTGTGTCAGTGGGAATTGAGTAGTATAGAGCAGAATCTATGCTCTATCCATGTGGAAACCTGGTATGTACAGCAGTCTTGATTGTGACAGAGACTTTTTGGATTTTTTTTTTCCTAATAAAATTGGAAATCATAAATGAACATTGCTGTGTGATATTTCGACTTTGGTGATTTAGCGAAGATGGAGTATGATGAATGAGAGGGAGGAAGAATTATAGAAAACTTGTTTCTTATTCTCAGAAACATGCAGCTGTACAGAAGGTCAGGGTTACAAATCTGTTTGAAGGGTCTATGAATATCTGCACTAGCGGATATCCACTGGGCTTGCTCTCCCCACTACCAGCTCACCAGCCAAGTGTGTTGCCAGCCCAGCCAGGTAACCACTCTTGTTGCCATCAGGTGCTGGTCAGTGACCTGTATGGTGTGCATTTCTTTGCCGCTATTCAGTTCTGACCACCTACATCACAGATTCAGCCGTGACACTTGGTGTTAAAGCTGCCCTTGATGGTCCCTGCTGCAGAGATGGGTAATGGGGAGGCACAATATGGGAGGCCCTCAGGACAACCCTTGGTCCCTATAAATAACCTGGTCCCCAATTTGACCGACTGCAGCCACAGCGTTCTGCTCCTGCTGAGGCGTGGGGAGGTACAGCAGCAGCATCTCTGATAGCGTGGGGCCAGCGCCGTAGACGAGGGGTGCTACCATCCCAGCAGCCGCTGTCCTGACATGCTTTCAGTGTCAGCCTCACGGTGTCGAGTACCTTGCCAGGAACAGCTGAGTGGCATATTTTAATTAGAGTAAGAGTAAATTACGTCGGACTACGAGAGTTCGACTTTTTCACAACGGCTTGGGGAAAATGGAAAGACTAGCATTTTCAATTTAAGGTTTAGTTAGATAATGCCTGTTGGTGCCAGTAGATTACAGAGTGGATATTAAATCCTCCAGGATTTGCAATGGGAGAGTACTCACAGAATCCATAAGTAGTCAGGAGAACACAGCTATGGAGCTATCGTCCCCTGGAGGTCCCAAGCGGGAAAGGAAAATGTGAAGTAAATCTTTTCTTTGAAGGAGGCTCCACGAAAAGAGCACACACATGCAGGCTGTGGCCTTTAAAGGTTCCCTGTTAAGAGGCTTTCTTGCTTCTGACAGCAGCCAAATGGCATGTGAAAAGGTAATGGGGTCTGTCAAACTGCTGGAGCAAGTCAGGCCTCCTAAGTACTAATGCTCTCGCTGTGGAGTTCGTGCCAGGTCTCTTCTGATGATCCCACAGAAAGACCTTCTCTGAACTTCCCTGCAGACCAGGGCAGCTGCCCCATGGCTCTTCAGGCAGCCCTGGCACTGGCCTGCTTCAGAAAATCACCAAAACTTGATGGTGCTGATACGTGGTTTGACAGAAATTTCTGACAGCAGGAGGAAGCAGACTCACCTCCTCTCCCCGTGGATGTCTTGGCCCATTGAGCCAGCTTCAACTTCCATGGGACCCTGGGAGGGACCAACAATTCCTCAAGGTCTCCCTAGAGCCAGGGTAAAAATAACCAGATCCAAGTCCCAGGGTGCCTAACACAGCTCTGCGAGTAAGACCGGCTAACACTGCTCTATAGCAGCTGGTCACGGGTCTTACCTGAGATGACAACCTGCTCAAGGTAGAGTTTAACTGAATGTGCTTTAAATCCTCCCTCAGCCGTGGCCAAGAGCAATGAGTTCAGCATCAGCAGTGCCAGGAAAGTGTCTCCCCTGGTCTGTGGCTCTGCCTCCTGAGAAGTGAAAAGGAAGCCATGCTTGTCTGCTTTTTTTCAGGGGGGAAGTGTTGATTTCTAGCTGAAAAGCACTGAAGATCCTGTGATAACAAGGGCTAGTAAAGGGCGTAAAGCTTATCCTTCGTTATCCTAACATGCCGGCAGCTTTGTCCAGCTGTGCACAGCAACTATTTCTGGACTATATACGTGATTGATGGAGGTGTACAAAGTTACTGGTTTAAGTGCACTAAAAAGTGCAAATTAATTGCCACAACTATCCATGCATGTTTTATCTGGTTCAGATGTTTACTCACAAGGGAAATATGAACCTGTAAGGCTTTTCCTAGCAAAAACTCTATTTAGGTAAATTCTTTCAAAGATTCATTCCATTTAGTTAGCTGAGAGCTGTTTAAAAATCCAGGGAGAGGTGAAAGCTGGAGTAGTAAGAATATAGTGAACCACTTTTGTATTTCTCGTTATCATTTTTATTATGTTATTGCCTGGATATCTGTGCTGACACTTGGGCCGCCCCTGGGTGGGAGCTGTTAAGCAGGGGGGGAGGGCTATATTTCCTATTATCTTCCAGTCCTACATATGACATAGCTACACACCTAACTATAAGTGATCTCTTGAAAGCTAGTCCTAGAACAGCTATCCACACTACAAAATATTCAAGGTAGAGTTGGACCCCAACTGAAGGTCTGAGACTGATGTTGGCTCTAGTGCCTGTTGGTTTCCATTGTGGTCTGGAGTACGGGCTCGACTGATGTTGCAGCATCTCAAGGTCTGTAGCCTAGAGAGATTGCAAACACCTTAGCTAAAAGTAGGATTTTTAGGAATGAAAAATCAGGCGTTTTCATAGTTTTTGATCTGAACATCTCAATAGTTTTATTAAGAATGCATTCCCGTATCTTATGCTTGATAATTTGCAAATTCAAACTCTATTTCTCGGTTATCTTTGTGCAAAAAAGTGGCAAATTTATGTCACAAAAAAATATTGCGAAAACATAAAGGTTCACAAGCAATTAGATTTTATTATTCTTGTTTATGTTCTTGAAGAATTGTTCCTTTTAAAACTTTACACTCAATATATACAAGGATAAAACGGTGACCTGTCTTGCTCTAGTGGCAGAAATAAAGTCTCTGAGCGAGCCAAATGAATTATTAAAGAAGATCAGCTTTTGGAGCTACTTGCTTGGGTCCTTACCTGGCTTTTGCAGCCAATTTATGTTCGAAAAGAGGTTCTGTCCTATGTTATTTCCCTTGGACTAGCACAGATCATGCATTATTCTAGTTCAGAAGCCCATCATTATACACATGCTAACAAAATGCTACATAAACTTGCTCTTTACTGGTGTGAGAGTTGGTTTAATGCCTTTTTTCAAACAAACACTGAACTCTGTTTGCATTGCTATGAGTATCAGGTCATGCTGGAAGTAAGGCTGTAGCTAGATGCTATTCCTTAGGCATATGGCTGCTTCAAAGTCATCCTTTCTCGAGCATATGGTCCAAAAGTAGTCTACATAGGCTGTATTAACAGGGCAGCATTCTAAAGGGAGGCAGTGACTATGGAAGCAACGTGCTATTACAATGCAAGCACCTCTGCTGTTCATGCTTTTTTTATTTACTTTTACTCTATTTATTTGTTATTTTATTTATTCATTTATTTATTTATTTCACTTGTTGGTCCTGCGGGGGGGCCATAAAAGCGGCCGCGCGGCCCCAGCCGCCCTTCGGCCCCCGGTGCAATGCCGGATGCGGCCACACG